>JASPKZ010003220.1:0-125089 GCA_030220185.1 Diploptera punctata | reverse complement strand
TATATATATATATATAATATATATATATATAACAAGATAAAAATAAATTCCTGGACGGGATTTGAACCTGGACCTCTGAGTTGATATCTCAGTGCGCTACCAGGCGAATCCAGAACAAACATTTATTTTTCTTATACATATTCTCTATTATTACCAGATGTAGCGGGAACTCGGTCTCCACTGCCACCTAGTAGCTACTATAACAAGTAAGCAAATTAAAGAGAATATTTTTAAAATATTCCCACAAAAATATTCTCTTTAATTTGTTTACTTGTTATAGTAGCTACTAGTGGGCAGTGGAGACCGAGTTCCCGCTACATCTGGTAATAATAGAGAATATGTATAAGAAAAAATAAATGTTTGTTCTGGATTTGCTTGGTAGAGCACTGAGATATCAACTCAGAGGTCCGGGCTCAAATCCCGTCCAGGAATTTATTTTTATCGTGTCATATATACATATATATCACATGAAAAGAAAAATAAATGCCTGAAACAGGATTTTCTTTTTCTTTTCATGTCATATTAGGCCTTCATTGATATGTGTCAAAACCTAATTATAACATCTTCTTCTTATTTCCTGTAGTTCCTAAGTGCAACTTCCTCCAGCAAACTCTGCTTCCAGCCAGCCATTTTACTTATTTCCTTTGCTTCTTCCTCTACTGATCGCTTCCAAGTTTTCCTAGATCATCTCCTCTTTGTTACTCCTTGTGGTTTCCAATCTACTGCAGTCTTCTCAATAGCTCCGTCTGGTTTTCTCAATGTGTGGCCTATCCAATTACACATTCTTTGTTTTATTTGGTGACATATTGGAGACTGGTTGGTTTTTCTCCACAGTTCATTTGATATTATTTGCGACCATCTTACATTTAAAATAAGCCTCAGACATCTCTTTACAAAGATCTGCATCTTTTTATTTGTTGCTTCCATAACTTTTGCAATCATAGAGGAGGACTGATTTTACGTTGGTGTTGAATAGTATAAGGTTTGTCTTCAAAGAGATGTTCTTGTTTTTTACATATGCAATATAACTGTACAAATGGTCTATTTGCTAGACAAATCCTTCTTTAATCATAACATCAAAATACATAAACATATACACACACCTCAGGTCGGTAACTAAATTCTACAACAGTTATTAGAGCATTTTCATGGTTCTTTTTAAAGTTATGATATTCCGTTGTTTTGCTGACAATTTCCAGATAATTTTTTTGATAATTGTGTAGAAAGTTACTGCTTCTAAACTAGTTCAATTAAGTGAACTACAATGTAAAATTGTTCACATTATTCTATCAGAGATTGTTTTAATAAACAGCCATTTTTATAAAAATAAGATATTTAAAATAACCACATACTGTTTGGTATTTTAAATATATCAGAAACAATATATGTACGATGAACAGGCCCAGAAGATCCTTGGCCTAGCAGCCAGCTGCTGGCCTCACAACCATAGAAGTGGATGACCAACCAGTATAGGGGTGACACATGGTCTCAACCTGGAGCTGCTACTTATTGTACGGGGTGAATCATAAATATGACTATACGTTTGATTGCGTTGTGTGATGAAAATATTACCATTACAGGAAATATGAAATTACCGTTGGAAAGGCAATTATTCAAATTACAACAATGGAATAAAACAAAACAGTGTAGAACTTACGTCATTAGTCAAAATGGTGTTGAATATGCAACAGCAAAGTACAATTGCTGCATGGGCAATAACGTATGCTAATGATCGTGAGGCCGCAAGACGGGCAAGACTTGTGTTTAACGTAGCATTGCAGTCATTGACTGTGGGGAAGTGGAGAAAACAACTGCTGGAAACGGGAAGGATGCAGAAAATCAAATCTCCTGGAAGGCCTCGCATTAGCATGGATGCAGAAACAACAAAGAGAATTGTGGAGGCATTTGACACTAGCCCACAAAAATCAACCCGCCAAGCTACACATGAGCAGTGATTTATTTTGTTTTGTTCTATTGTTGTAATTTGAAGGATTCCCTTTCCAATGATAACATCATATTTCCTTTAATAATAATATTTTCGTCACAAAATGCAATCAAAACGTATAGCCATATTTCTGAATCACTCTGTAGCTACCCATGATGGTGAGTGTATACCGGCCTACATGACAAGATTTCTTTCCTTATGGGAACTCAAAACTAGTGCATGTCCCATAGCTCTGTGTTAAAGCAGGATGCATTAAACCACTGAGCTAAGGTGTAGGATACACAAATTTCAACTATTGGCTCAGAAGCACATTATCTTTCCCTTCATTTTCCATAGTATATTCATGTAATACTGTTACTCTACGTACTTCTTCTGTCTTTACTGACACTTTGTAGTGTTTTAAATATTATTTTACAATTTTTAGGTATTTATTTATTTACGAGAAACAATGTAACATTATGACATTTTTACACAATATTGTGAGACTCACTAGCTATTTTCCCTCCTCTTCCAATGTTGTTACCATCAACAATTCAATTACACATATTTTTGTTAGGTCAGTACTATTTTTGTTAGGTTGGTGTTAGTGTTTGTTAGTGCATATCAGATTAGTGTACACATCAGCAAATAATATGCATGTATTTTATTTTGTTAGGTTAGGAAGGAAGACAACTGCACCTCTACTAGCGCTTGATTTTTCAGTTATATTGTTGTAAACTATAGCTCTTCTTCTGTATTTACTAACATTATTTAATATTTTAAACTTTTTCAAACAATTTTTATAACATTATTAGACAATTTTGAAGTATTTATTTAAATATACAAATCAAAATATTATGACACTATTAGATAATATTGTGATGCTAAATGCTATTTTCTCCACAGAGTATATTACTTAGTCTATGATTTTTCTATCACTGTTTTGGGTTATCGCTGGTTGGATCAGCATTAGGGAGTTATTAAGTAAGAGTACACCCATTTTTAATAAACGTTTGGTAATTTTAATATTATTAATATATTTTTTAACATAGATTTGGGGATTTATTGCAAATATGGTCATTTAAATTTCATAGCAACGGATAGTAATCGAGGATGATAATCGATATGTGGTTCGATCGTGGGTTATCGCTGGCTCTATAAACTCTGGTGCATGCACACTGTTGTTCTATAGGACTTAGAAAATATTTCACGCCAGTTTAAGTGCAGTTTTTCCGAAGTTAGTGTACATCCATTTCTAATAAACGTTTGGGAATTTATTCGAAGATTGGTCATACATGTGCTGCCATCTAGTGACACCTCTATAAACTTCCTGTAGGACTTCGAAGATATGTGGTTCCACCTAGCGACAGCTCTATAAACTCATGTGCATGCACACTGTTATTCTGTAGGTCTTAGAAAATACATTGGGAAAGGTAAAATACTGTATTTCTGAACTATTCAGTATGTACAGTTTATTGGATAATCTGGCAAACCCCATAAGGATAAATTGGGCTAAAGTTTCCATTTAAGCGCAGTGAGAAATTTTCTAACTCCCAGGCAGACACCACATGCATGCACCAATCAGGTTTTTATTTTCAAATTATTTACCACCATTTACAATAAATTTTACATTTTTCCTAGCAATTATTTCAATATATTTTTCTATGCTATTTAACTACATATGTAACATAAAGACATGGCAGCCATATTGATTTTAATGAATATTCTATACAACAACATATGTTCCAGTGCAGTCATCAAAGTATGTACTTCAGAATTTCAGGACTTACTATCTATTTTTTATGTCTGCATGGGACTTAGAAAAATTTCTCACTTTTATGGAAACTTTATCCGATAAATTGACTACTCCATTTGAACAATGATTAATGCATATTTTCCATTGTAAATATGGTGTTTTATCTCATATTTTCATTCAATTTGAAAGGATTTCTCCCATTTCTTGGAAGGGAAAAAATCAACATTATTGGAATTTTCCTCAAGTAAATATATACATAATTCTACAATAATTTGAGCGTTTTTCATTTTATCCTTTATTTTAATTTTTTTAGACACTCCTAACATAGAATCCCCAGGAATGCTCTTAAGTAAATACTGACACTTTAAGGTAATTACCTACTTTGGCTGTTGTACACTTCAGGTCGTAAAAATTTTTCAATTTAATATCTTATTCCACTGATGCACTAAACACTTTTAAACACGTTTAAAACATTTTGCAACACTTTTAAACACGTTTTAAACATCTTCCAATGTAGCAACGATCTTTTTTTTTTATATTTATATATTTACGTAAAACATAGTCGTGCTACATTGCTTACTGCTATTTTACCTCCTCTTCCTATGTTATTCCAGCGTTGCCACCATCAACAACCCAAAATACTCCAGATGTTGCCAACCATTTTCACGTTCCCTGGATTTCACCTACGTTAGAGTAATTGATTTGTGTTACAGTAATTGATTTATGTTTGGTTAGCTTTTAGGTTCCTTGCTTTTTAAATGTGATTCCACGTTCCCTGGATTTCACCTACGTTAGAGTAATTGATTTGTGTTACAGTAATTGATTTAGGTTTGGTTAGCTTCTAGGTTCCTTGCTTTTTAAATGTGATTTGATACATAAAATAAATTACCTCTTCATATCTGTTATTCTATGAAAAATTCAAAATATCGGATGGTTACCATGTAAAATCATATTTGCACTAGTTCATTTCGTGTTAATTATACATTTTTAGACAAGTTCTGGGAATTTTGTGTCAATGTTGGTCATACTGATTTCTCATACATATACCGCCAACTGCTGGAGGTTGCATTTATCTACCTGGGATAATTGGAGCACTAGCGCATGCGCACTGCGATTCTATAGAACTTAGAAAAATTTTCGTGCAACCCGAAGTGTAGCATATCCCCTACTTTTCTTTCATTAATCTATTTCGATAAGTCAATCTTATCCTAACCCCTATTAACATTTTGAAAAAATGGTAACCCTAATATAGGTTGTGTCACATAGTTGCAATCATCACCAAAATATTAAGGTTCTGGGCTATGTGGCCATGATCTATAACTGGTGTTTCTTCCAAACGTTTCTCCCTCAACTTCACAGTCGAATCTACAAGGGAACACCAATGCTCTCGCAACTGAAGATGCCCTCCGCAGTTGAGGGAGAAACGTCTGGAAGAAATACCAGTTATAGACCACAGAAACGTAGCCCGAAATATTTTAATATTATGATTACCGGCCGTGAAAGCCTGCATTCCACAATCATCACAACATTTTGTATATCAATGAATTCCCTGATAAATTTTTATTCTATCAGTATTCTACTTAGGTTTCTAGAATCAAACTCAATTATAGGTTATATTTACCTGCTCCATGGATCTTTTAATATATGATTCAGGAAGATTCGAATATTGTTTAGTGAGATCTCCCACTTTACACAATAGTCTAGCAGACAATCTCATCTTGGGAACGCAAATGGAAGAGAGTGATGCAATAAACCCTGGTGATGCCAGGCCTAGTTTTTTCTGCCAACGCTTGTAGGCGCTTCAGTCGCTATGTCGAAAAGCAAATTCGTCTACAGTGACAGGGCAGCCAACAGACTCCCTGAATTAAATATTTTTTTTATTATTTGAAATGAGCTGACCTACTCTTAATTTAAGTAGAAACATTATCTTGATAAAACGTTTGTTTAAACTATTCCATGTAATATTGGCTTTGAATAATTTTTATACCTAGTTTCTTTTATTTATATCATAATAAACTGTATATTTTATTCTATTATGTTGGCTGCGTATTTTAAAATGTAGGAGCATCGTGCATCAATTTTTGTTTGTTTAATTAGAAGGAATTAATTTTCTGTTAAAAATATTTTCTAGTAAGTATTATTAATACGTAAATGCATTAAAATATATGAATTGGCTCATGTTTCCATTAGGTCACGGAATTTTTAAAATTACTTTTACGGAATTATTAGGTTATGGTTTTTTTTTATTTACATTTCCTACTTTTATAAAAATATTTCTAATGCTTGTTAAAATTCTTAATATTTTTCCTGCGCATAATACAAGATTCTTATGCGACTGTTCCATTACTTACGTGATCTAGTGGAAAATCTTCCTATGTATAATTGTTAGCCTATATAGTGCATACAGAAATTTTAGGGGGCAAACATGCTTTTGTATATTGTTAGAAATAATACGATTTTAAGTAACTTATTTTTTTAGTCATAGGTACATTGATGCCATATCTTTGACGTAATTATATTGAATTATTATTCTTCATCTAGCCACCTGTCATTGTTCTGGGATCAAGTTTTGGATAAGATTCTCTATCTATCTATCTTGGTTATTCCATGTCTACTCTTCCATAATTTCCATCCATTGAATTACCCTTTTCTAGACATTCTCCTTAACTTGTTCTTCAGACCTTGTCTATATCTTGGTCAACCTCTGAAAGACGGTGTTAATAGAGCGAGTAAAGTTACGTAAGACATAGCAAGCCATAATAGATAACTGTCTGCTATCGAAGGATAACCATATATTGAATTTATATATATATTGTAACTTGAACCCCAGAATGTGTACTTGAGACTGAAAACATATTACTTTAATTAAAACTTAAAAAAACAATGAAGGAATATTTAATTATAACTACGGTACTCGTTTTATAATTTTTTTATTTCAGCAAAAGAACTGATATTTTTAGATAGGAGAATGTTTATTTTCTACCAGTTCTTTTATAGCTTATTTTATGGTTATTCTGTTGAAATAATACATAGGATTTCTGTATTTTTTCATGTTCATATAACTGTAGTATGTTTATAAAGATTAAAAAACTATGTAGTGTCCATTACAGTACGTACTTTGTATAACTTTTTTTTCTTTCTATTCAGATCTGCAAATGTCCAGTAATGCTGCTCTTAAGCTCCATCTGGAAAGGTGTCATTGATAACTGAATTCACCACCAATACAGTGAAATGAATGGTTTATTGTGATTTAATGCATTGTTTGATTGAGATTATCATATGTTAAGAACAGTAAGATACCTGTAATTTTTAATTACCTTTTTTGTAAGGGACCAAATTTTGTTGGTAAATATGTAGGGAAAGAAATTAAAAAATCTCAATGCATTAATTCTTCATAATTACTTAAATTCTCTTATTGTTTATTATTATTATTATTATTATTATTTTGTTCATATGTCTAAAATAAATAAGTGATTATTAAATGATATCTCTATTTTTATTTGAACCTTTCCTTGATAATCAAGGTCATCCTTTCTTTAATTCTAAGAAAATGTAATGCAAAAAATAATGTTATTTCTAAGAAAATTTTGAACAAAAAACAGTTTAAATGAATACTTTAAAAGAATTAATTGAATTATAAAATATTTTTCCAGTTTCTTTTCTAAAACTAACCAACTGTTTTTCTGATGTTAGGAATATATTCCATGTATTGAATAAAGAGTAAGTTGAGGGTCTTGGAAATTGAGATGAAGTTCTGAATTGATATATTGATACACTGTGAGGTTTTATTTAATAATAATTACTCAAATTTTACAGCTTGCCTCATACTTTTGTAAAACAGAGGACCAGTTTCGAAAGAAGTTTCCCTTTCGAAACTAGTCCTGAGTTTTTTAATAATATGAGGTGAGCTGTAAAATCTGATCGATTAATATTATTCCAGGCATTATTTAAAATGTGGAATTACAAACGCCGAAAGTGACGACTGAGCCACCGAGGTCAACACTGATTAGTTATACTTTTATCGGTAGATGGCGCAAATTGTTTTACCGATAATACAGTAAGCTGTAATCGGTTAGTGTTTTCTGCCAACGCTTGAGGTCTCTGGAGTCTAGGCATCACTGAATAACATTGGCGCTGGTCATCTCTATAGTGGGTTATCTCTGGTTAGAACCAGGTTAGAAGGTATGTTGGTTTCTCTATGGCTAGGGCTAGGAGGAAGAGGAGGATGATGAAATTGTCACTTGGGGGTATCGCTGGTTCCTCTATGTAATTCGTAGTTGCGCGCCATCTAACAGAATTTAAACTATGCGCATAGTTTGAAAATATTTATAGACTACGCGAATGTGTTAATAATGAACATGACAAAAATATATTTTCCCTTACTATTAATGAAATTGATGAATAAAAAATCATACCACCCAAAATCTACCATTTACTGAAAAAAAAAATATATATATATATATATATATGTTATAATTAAATATTTAACATTGAGCAATGCAAGCTTAATATGGTATGATAAGAAAAATAAATGCCTGGACGGGATTCTCAGAGATCCGGGTTCGAATCCCGTCCAGGCATTTATTTTTCTTATCATACCATATATATATATATATATACATACATATGATATGTCCACCGCTGTGGTCACGAGGTAGCGTGTTGCCTTGTCACGCAGCGGGCCCGGGTTCGATCCCCGGTCGGGGCAGTTTTTCTGGGTGAGGATTTTATCGGGGTTTTTCTTCACCTGTAAGACAAAATGTCAGGAAAACTTTAAGGCCCAAACAGTCCCCAAAATCATCATCATCCTTCATCAGTGTGGAAAGCAATGGGAAGCTACCACACCTACAATTTCCTAGTAAAGCCGCAAGCATAGCATGGAAATGCTATGATTGCAGTGAAAGACCTGCCCTCGGGCAGAATTGCTATGGATGGATGGATATATGATATAAAAAGAAAAATGAATGCTTGAGTCGAGATTTGAACCCGACTCTCTAAACTCTATACATTTAGCGCTCTAATCAACTGAGCTACCAAGTATTCCAACACAAACATGCATTTTTCTTATATATGTAGTATTCTCAATTCACACAAGAGGTTGCGGGAAGTCGTTCCCCCCTGACATCTAGTGATCACCATAACAGATGAGCAAATTTTTAAAGAGAATATTCACTTTACAGCAGTAACGCCTGTATATTTAATTGTTATAACTATATTTTTGACATTTGGCAATGAAGGCAAATAATGATATGAAAAGAAAAATGAATGCTTGAGTTGGGATTTGAACCCAAGTCTCTAAACTCTGTATGTTTAGTGCTCTAATCTACTGAGCTACCCAAGTATTCCAACACAAACATACATTTTTTTTATATATGTAGTATTCTCAATTCACACAAGAGGTAACGGGAAGTTGTTCCCCTTGATATCTGGTGGCCACCATAACAGGTAAGCAATTTTTTAACCTAAAAATATCTTTAAACATACAGAGTTTAGAGACTCGGGTTCAAATCCCAACTCAAGCATTCATTTTTCGTTTCATATTGTATTTACCTTCATTGCCAAATGTCAAAAATATAGTTATAACTAGAGCTCGGACCTCATTGCCTTTTCATTGCCGTGTCACTTTCAAACAGTTGACTACACAGTCCCGTGCTGTCCCGTGTGCAGTGCCACAGTCATTGGCGTCTTTGCTGTGCTGCTACAAGTATAGTATGCAGTCAAATCATAATACCGATCACCACGATCTGAAGAATGATTACAACATGTCGAAAACAAACACACAGAAGATGAATTCACTTGTACGCAAGTACGGCCGTGAGTATTTTTGCCTGAAAGAAGATAAAATATTTTGTAAATTGGTAATGTAGAGTTGAAGGGGGGAGAAGAATTTTATCAAGAGTCATTGCAAATCTAAAACACACATTGGGAATGTAAAACATAAGCTTGACAATGAAATACAGTCATCTGCATAAGAAGTTTTCCGACACTAATCAGCATGAATTTTACAAGGATTTATGCAAAACGATATTTTCCGCGAATATTCCTTTCAATAAAGTGCAAAAATCCAGCTTATAAATTTTTTTTGAGAAATATATGGGAAGAAAAATTCCTTGTGAAACAACTTTACACAGGTATTATTTATTTCCTTGTCATGAAGACGTTCTGAAATACATTAGAAATACTGTGGCAGATCATAAAATATGGGTGTCAATCTATGAAACCCAGGGTGCGTCCGGAAGGTCTGTACGAAATGTGATAGTGGGGATATTATCACCTGAAAAACACAGGAATAAATTTTTGTTAACTACCTAGGTCTTAGGGGCATGCCGCAGCGTAGTGGTTAAGGCACTGGGCTACAAGCCGGAGGGTCGAGGGTTCAAGTCCCGTTGGGGTCAGGATTTTTAAACTTACCCAAACCCTCTGGCGGCACTATGGCCCTGGGGTCGACTCAGCCTCTAACGGAAATGAGTACCAGACGCTTGTTCTGGGGTAAAGGCGGCCGTCACGCAGGGCTGACAACCCGGCTGACATAAAGTGCCGAGTGTCCAGAAAAAGTGGGAGCCTTAACCTCCTACTACCCCAAGGGCCTCCTGAGGCCTGTTGTGGGATCACTTTACTTTACTTATCTACGTCTTAAATAAAGTCAACCATTTTGAAATTGACAACCTTCTTGAAAATGCTATGTCTCTTCTATGGCCCAATGAAATAAAAAGAGATAATGTTTGTCTATTTTTAACAGACGCAGTCCCTTATATGTTTAAAGCAGCTTCCAGAATTAAAGAATGATATCTGAAAATGATACATCTAACTTGCTTGGCCTATGGACTTCACAGAGTAGCCGAAGGAATTAGGTTGCATTTCTCTGATATGGACCATTGATCAAACATGAAGAAAATATTTTTAAAGGCCCCTTCTAGGAAACAGATATTTAAAGAAATTGCACCACAAATCCTTTTGCCACCTCAACCTGTTTTAACTCTGTGGGGGACTTGGTTGCAGACCACTGCATACTACTTACAGCATTATTAAGTGATTGTTAAAGTAGTTAATAAATTTGATGCTGAAGAAAGTTCGGCCATAAAAATTGTGAAATCTCTGATGTCAGGACAACTGTATCAAAATTTGCATGTAATCAACAACATCTACAAAGATATACCTTTAATAGTAAAAAAACTGGAAACTTCACATATAACATTGATTGATTCCATAAAACTGGTAGAAAATTTATCGCGGCATTTTGATGAAACAGGAGGTAGTTTGGCATCTGAAATTGCAAAACACAAATTGCAAAGTGTATTGCTGAAAAACCCTGGATACTCAGCTATTTGCAATATAAAGGATTTTCTAATGGACAACAAGAATGCATGCACTATCTCCATGTTAGATACCTGTGATACATTCTACTTTCGTTTTGCACCAGTTACCTCATGTGAAGCAGAAAGGAGTTTTTCTAAATATAAACTTTGGTTGAACAGTCACCAAAGAAGTTTTTCTTTTGAAGCTTTACGGAAATAAATTGCTATTCATTGTAACAGCTCTACAGAAGCGAAACAAGTTTAACTAACAGGGTCTTAAAAATATTATGTACAGTGTACATACTTTTTTTGTGTTAAATCTTTATTTAAAACTGTATGAATAAAATAATTGTGCAGAAATAATGAAATTGTTATTTTTTGTAATACTGTATGCAGCGTTGTATTTATAGATGCACAAAGAGAATTAATATACGGAAATTATACATTTGTTTAACTTTTTGTTGTACTGTAGTGTTTAATTAAAGAAGTTAAAAAATATTTTACGCAACAAAATAAACTTGTAATCCACAATTAGCTACTTATTTCATTACCCACCTATACCTCCTGTAAACAGTACAGCACAAATGCCATACTAGTCAGACTGTTGCTACTACACCCCCTACCACTCTCTCATCATGCAATATTATGTATAGTAAGAGTGCACTTTATCTAACTTCATGTCCAAGCCTAGTTATAACATCTATATATATATATATATATATATATATATATTCAACAGGTTTTAAATGTATACAATATCTTCCTATGTCCAATATTAAGTTGTGATTCTATTCCTTCATTCATCTCTATACTTCTAGTCACCATCCTGCACTCCCCTGTCCTTCATCAAATTCATAATTCCCTCTATCCTTGTCTTTGTAGGTCTCCCTCTTCTTTTTCTCCCATTTGGAATCCACTCCAAACTTCTAACTGGCAATCTATTGTCATTCGTCCTCTTCACCTGTCCAAACCATTGTAATTGTTTATTTTCCATAAATTACACATTCTTCATTTCTTATTGGATAATACTGTTTCTGAAACTTTCTAATCTAGAGCATCATGTAAATCTTAAAAATTCATTTCTGTGTATTACAATTTGTAGTCCAAGTTTCTGATCCACAGGTCATTAAATTTCTTACTATTGATATATAAATATGGATTTCAGTTAGTCTGAATATCTGTTTTTCCCTCAAAATTCCATTCAACATTGCTCAAATGAATAAAGACCTCTTAAATAAGGGAAAATTATTCATATTGACCTTTAACTATTATTTTTGTTATTTCCAAATCATTGTTTCCATCTTCAATTATTTAAACTCCCCAAATGTTTATTTTTTTTACAAATATTGATGATACCTTTGGAATTCCTCTAATACCAATTTTTTTCCACTATCACCAGTTACCATATATTGAGTTTTATTTACATTGATTTTTTTAATTTCGACATTTCATATTCTCTCATTCATTTCATGTCATATATTGATGGTGGGCAATGAAAACCTCATTACTCCATTTTGGTAAATTTTACAGGAGAGACAAATAACTGTTTTAAATAATTATGAAAATTGATACAGCAATAGTTTTTCTACCTTAATAAGTTCCCACATATTTTACTACAGAATACAAGTCAAGTTATTAATAAATTTGAAGTCCATGTTCTCAACAGATTATGCAACATATATTTCTGTGCGGCTACTGGAGTTATGTGGTTTTCAATGATTGATGGAGGTAGGAGGTTTTCATTGCCTACCATCGATATATAAAACAACATAATATTGAGGTGGAAGTTTTATTTATTTTTCATTTATTCTTAATGAGATTATTTATTTACTGTGTGAAAGTAGAAAAGAGTTTATGGAAACAATAGAAAATCCAACTACAGAAATGAACACACTGGAATTTGATACAATAGATATAGAATTAGAAATTCAAACCCTAAAGAATGAAAAGGCACCAGGGCCAGGAAATATACCCAATGGGTTAATTAAAAATGTGGTCCAAAAAATTTAATAGGCAGATTGAGGAACTTGTTTAATAAGTGCATTGGAATACAAAAGATTCCTGATGAGTGGAAAATAAGCTACATTGTACCAATATACAAGATGGGTGATAGAAGAGAAGCAAAAAATTATAGAGGACTAAGTATAAATAACACATTATATAGAATATTGACGAAGTTATTAAAAACTAATGTATCTTCTTGTATCATGTAAGTCCATGTTTCCCTTAACAGAGATTTAGGCTCTCTCCCCCTAAGGGAAGAATTTGAACCATACTAATTTAGTTACACTTGTTTTTGTATAGATGTCATTTGAGTGGTCTGTGGTCAGCGTTCCACCTCATACTGACATCTAGGAAACCAAGATAGTACTAGAACAGGAAAATTCGGTAAATTTTGCTTAGAGGCCTTTTCATTCAGGCTTAAGGATCTTTTACGAGCCTGAAAATCTTCAGACTCGGGACCCACGGCTTAAAGTCCCTCCCAGAGGACTTGCTCCTTGGATTTTTCCATCCTAAAAAAATCCACCGATCCCGGCCGGGTTTGAACCCGTGACCCTCGGGACCAGAGGCAAGGAGCATAACCACTAGTCCACCGGGTACAAAAAGATATTAAAGACAAAATTGGAGAAGCTCAAAATGGATTCAGACCGGGAAGGTCATGTGCTGACGATACATTTGTAATCCAACAGTTAATCGAAAAATGGACTGCAGGTGGAGAAGAAACCCATTTGACAATGACAGATTTAAAAAAAGCTTATGACCCAATTCCGAGGAACAAATTATGGAAAGTATTAGAGAAATACAATATTGATAGAAACTAATTGAAATTATTAAACAAGTTTATAAAGATAACATAGCTTATGTTAAAATTGGAAATATAATATCTAATCCTGTAAAAACCACAAAGGGACTGAAACAAGGGTGCAGTCTATCACCAATTTTATTTAATATTTATGTAGAATTTATATTAATGAAATGGAAACAAAGGTGCAAATATATGGGTATCCCAATAGGCAACAGATTTTTGCTGACATTATAATTTGCTGATGATCAACTGGTTTTAGTGCAAGACAAATTTGATTTAGAATTCATGATAAAAAGGTTAAAAAACACATATGAATAATGGCGTCTCATGGTAAATTTACAAAAACAGAATATTTGGTAATAAATAGCAATGAAAGAGAAAATTTAATATTGGGAGAAGGAATTTAAATAAATCAAGTGAAACAAACTAAATATTTGGAAACAATTTATGGATAATATTGAAGGTATAGGCAAAGAGAACATAAAGCATAGAACTGAATTGAGTAGCAAAATAATATCGTCATTAAATTCCATATTTGGAAAGACACAAAAAAATATTTTGGTAAAACTATGGTGGAATCTGTTGCAATATATGAAAGTGAGGTATGGACAATCAACATGTACTACAAGAATAGACTAATAGCTCTAGAAACGGATTATTTATGCAGAAGTGCCAGAAAGTGAAAATTAGAACATGTCACAAATAAGGAAATTAGAAACATAATAGAAGCAGAAGAAAGCATAATTTAAAGAATTGAGGAGCAGGAATTAAAATGGTTAGGACATATTTTAAAAATGGAAGATGAGCGATGGCCGAAACTACTATATCAATAGCAACCGACCAGAAAGAAGAAAAGAGGGTGACCAAAGTTAATATGGAAGGAAAACGTGAGGATAGTAATGCAAGCAAGAGGGCTAAGCATTGAAGATGCCCAAGATCGTAGGCTTTGGAAGTATGGCACAGGAAGACGGCAGCAGCTGTAAAAACCCGAAGACAGATAGATTATTTATGAATAAAAAAATCTTCCCACCTGCATGCCATCATAAAGGATAGTACCTTTAAATAAATAAATAAATAAATAATAATATACAACAATGTAAAACCATTGCAAAAATTATTACTGCTCCATAATTGTTAGTCAAATCTGAATTATTATTAAATTTACTCTAATTTATTGGTAATAGATAATTTATGAATGAAAAATATTCCCACCATAAAGCACATTCATTTGTTTAATAAATGTTATTATGAGAATATAAAAATGTAAAATCATGGCAGAATTATTACTGCTCACAGGCAAAACGCTCTAAATTAGCGAGCCAAATTCAGCATCCTGTATCTTGCCATCATATGATTTCGCTGTCTTATGAATATGGATGAAGAAAACTGTACTGTGATAATAAGTGAATTAAATAAAAGTGTAGAAAATGAGCATAACTTAAACAGACTTCAAGTTTAAAATTTCAGCCATAAAGATAATAATCTAAAAAGGCATAAATATGTTTAAAACTCATTCTGCAGAGAGCAAGATCTTTACATGTGTCTTTTAAAGTTTGTCATCTAACCATAAAGATAATTGTGAAAAACACAGGGCTATGAATATTGCTTTAAAATGTAGTGTTGAAAATTCAAGTAGTCAGTTAAGCAAATCTGTGATTTTCAATGCACCAAATATAATATTAAATCAAAGATTCATAGGTATTTGAACAAATAACGCCTTTCTTAGTAGAAAAAAATGAAGAAAGCTGTTGTTTTAACGTATATATGTATGAAACAGATCGCAACAAAAGCTAGTAATAATAAAAAGAGCAAAAATTTTTTATTGTCATCGTAATTGTATTTATAAAACAAGGGGGGAAAAGGCAAAAGAAATTTGAAGATCCAAGGATCAAAAAAGACTTGAAAAATTTGCCTATCATGTATGATTGTTTCTGCTTTTCAAAATGGAAAAGTTTCAATCGAGTACCAGTATTTTGAAACTCATGTAGGTTATGAACCTGAATTGTGCCACTTGAATTTGACAACACAGGAATAAACTATTTTAGCAAGTAAGATATCTATGAGAATACCTTTTGAAAACATTTTAAATTAAGTACAGTAAGGAATTCTGTGATAAGGATCAAATGAATTGTGAATTCTTCTTACCTCCATACATCTATGTTTTTTAACACAGAACTGCAGTATTGGAAAATACATAATTCCCATCTTCGAAACAGCTGAAGATGGGAATGGTTGTATTTTCTGATGCTGCAGTTCTGTGTTAAAAAACACAGATGTATGAGGTAAGAAGAATTCACAATTCATTTGATTTTTATTAAGAAAACCTCATAATGTAAAAATTCCCAAACTTATTATATTAATTCTGTGAATGTTGAAAGGTATGACTTAATAACATGAAAGGATCTAAATAACATTAAAAAAATGTGTTTACTCGACTTTTTTTTTTTTCGAGATATTGAACATAATAATGCCATTAGTATCCATTCATCTGTAAATGAATGTGATAGTGTAATATTCTATAAGCATCTAGGTCAATTACATGAGAGATATCTCAAAATTTAAAATGATACTTTTTTTGTTTAATTATCATGAATGAGAACCAAAGTTAATTTTTTTTTTTTTAATTTGGTGATGACTGCATATGTTTTTGACAGCACTCACGAAGTAAATTACAAAAGATCTGAACTTACAACCTAGTTGATTGTGAATGAATTACTTCAAGCATTTCCATATGCTTTAATATGGTCTAATAAAACAAATAAACAATTTCTATCTATATGATAAAATCAAATGTTTCCTACCTCTCTTCATATAATCTTCTAAGTAGATCGCGATTTCGAGACCATAACGGTCTCATCTTCAGTACAATCTTGGCGACTGATGTTATGTCGATTGGAAGAAACACTTCTTCTTCCATCTGTTGGTGGACCGATAAACCTCTGGATCAGGTCAGGATTTGCAGGAATTTCGAAGTTCATAAGTTATCCTTTATTTTTATGACTCTGGATTTTTCCCCAAACTGTGAGTTCCTTTTGCTTATCTATTTGTTTAATTAGACTGGCTTTTGATTCAATTAAATGTTTTTCAGTGAAAAACATTTAATACAAATAGATAAACAAAAGGAACTCACAGTTTGGGAAAAAATTCACATTCAGAAAAATAAAAGAAAACTTATGAACTTCGAAATTCCCGCAAATCCTGACCTGATCCAGAGGTTCATCGGTCCACCAACAGAGGGAAGAAGAAGTGTTTCTTCAGATCGACATAACATCAGTCACCAAGATAGTACTGAAGATGAGACTGTTATGGTCTCGAAATCGCGATGTAATTAGAAGATTTATGTATATGATGAGAGGCAGGAAACATTTGATTTTATCATAAATTAAACTTCATAGTGATTAATTCCTGTAAAAGTGAAATTCTATCTATATATTTCAGCAAAATTAAACAAAAGTATTTATTGCAATCAATGGTAAAGTACCATAGTAATAGCTTTAACTTCTCAATATTAATCTAATAATTAATAAAAGTATTTATGTCAGAAATGCCAAGACATTTTATACTGCATGGATGAAAATAAGGGACCCTGCAAACTTTAGACTATTTTGTACTTGGCATGTTAATGATTTGAGAAAAAATATAAACAAAACTGAAAAATTTTGAAGACAAAAAATTGAAGGGCTTAGGACAGTAACATGGTAAGCCACATTCTGTTAAGGAATGAGATATAACATATAAAAACAAATAAATGTATTCAAATATCCATAAGACCATTTGTAAGTGCACCAGTGATGAGTTAAAACATATAGACACACAATGTATTAACAACAATACTGCACAATTAGTATTTATAATTTTTTGAAACATTAAAATCCTTATATCTGAGAAAGAACAATATGTGGCTTATCATGTTATTGCCCTAAGCCTAAAGTGACCAGACATTCCAATTTTGGTGGGATAGTCCCGATTTTTAACAATTTGTTTTAAAAAAGTCCCAATTTTTTGAAAGAATGTATGACAAACTAGGGAACGGCGGGAGAATGGAAAGGGAATATACAGTTTTTGGTGGCCATGTGACTATTTCACCAGGATATGAGTTTTATATAATTTTTTGTTAATTTTATAATGTTAAACTTTAATAATGACAAATAATTGTTGAGAACTGATTATCGAGAACTGCTTATCAAAGTTTGCAATGTTGATCAGTTGTTAGAATTCAACCACCATTGTTTGGACTTAACGAACAATAGCATTGTTTTGCATTGGTAATGACGAAAACATTTTGTAACTGTCCCACAGATGATAACATCATACTGCGTGCTAGTTAAACAAGTGATGTCAACAAATCAGCTATTCAGTTAATTTAGGTAAGTAATTTATTTATTTCATAAATACATCAATTTTCTTGAATTTAGCAGAGAGAACTCATATTATTTATACATAGCGCCAGCCTTGAAAGTGATACTTATGACTTACATTACAGCAAATTCAGAAAAAATAATATAAGTTAATATTGTTATTATTTAGAAAGAAATAAGCCTATATGATTAACATTAAAATAATTTTAAAATAACGAGTAGTTACTTCATAGCAATCATATCAATTTAATTTATAAAGTAACAATAAAATATCTTCATGTAATTATGTATTACTGTGTTTTTAAGCAATACATATATAATAATTTATAATATAATTTGAAATTATTATTTTGAAAAGAAACATATTAGGAAAAATAGAAGAAAAACATTTGAAATGGTATGGACACCTCATAAGAATGGAAGAAGAGGGAATACCAAAGAAGATCCTTAATTGGAAAGCTAATGGAAGAAGTGGAAGAGGCAGGCCTAGAGAACAATGGATGGATGGAAGAGAAGTATGGAAGCTAGAGATTTGAGGGAACAAGATGCTTTAGACAGCAACCTCTGGCGACAAATCACTTCGGGTTGAAGGAAAAACACTGTATTGCAGAATATTCCTAAATAATTTTTTTTTCAGAATTTTAACATAATGAGTAAGAAAAGAGGATGCAAATTCAACAATGATCTAAGAAGTGAATTTCCTTTTATTAAAATACCAAAAGTGATTACATTGTAAAATGTAAGCCATGTAATGGTGATTTTTCTATTTTGCACGGCAGGAAGAATGATGTTTCAAAGCATTTGGAGACACAGAAACATAAAAGATATTTAAATACTGCTGCATTTTCCTCCAAATTACAGGATATTTTTTCGGAAAATAACTTATGGAGACGAAGAAAAGAAATTAGCATTAACAGAAGGACCTATGTCTTTTCATGCTATTAATAATTTCTTCAGATCTATGAACTGTACATCACAATTTGTCAAAAAGTTATTCAACAAATTTTTGCCTGTGCTAGAACAAAATCCAAGGCAATTGTGCATAATGTGCTTTCCCCATATGCATTTTCAGAATTAAACAAGAATCTAGAAAACATTAATTTTATATCCATATATTCTCATGCATCTGATCATAAGGATATAGTTATTTCCAACCATTATTCAATTTTTTTTTATTCGGGAACTGGAATAAAAATTAGGATTTTAGATTTTGTTCCTTTGCCCGGTGAATCTTCTGAAATAATTTTCAGTTCCATTATTAATATTTTGGAAAAAAAAAAAAATATATATATATAAACATAAAATGATTGCATATTGTGCAGACAACATGAATGTAAATTTTGGAGGAAAAGCAAGAAGAGGTACAAACAATATTTTTTATAAATTAAACAAAAATCTTAATCAAAACATGATTGGTGTTGATTGTGCAGCGCACATAATACATCACTCCATTCAAACAGCTGCTGACTTGTTGCCCATAGATGTGGAAAAATATTGTTATTAAAATATATCTTAGTTCTATATATACACTGTGCATGTTGAAATACTTAAATAATTTTGTGAAACTGCAAAAGTCAAATATCAGAAAATACTTGGATATAGTAAAACATGCTGGTTAGTTGTTTTGCCAGCTGTCGAAAGAATTTTGAAAATATATGATCGTTTGAAATCCTACTTTCTACCACAGGATAAATGTCCTAGAATTTTAGAAGAGTCTTTTTGAAAAAGAACTTTCAAAAATTTGGCTCAAGTTTGTATACAATCAAGCAGCTCTTTTTCAAAATGCTATAAAACTTATTGAAGGTGACAAAATTTTTGCAATTGAAGTAGCAAATGAAGTTAATAATTTAAAATTTCACTTTCAAGAGTGGCTAGAAAATTATTTTCTTCCATTAACTATCCGTAATGGTATAAGCCAGCTAGAAGAACAAAGTGCAATAAATTGTGCAGATATCATGAATCACATTAAAAAGTTTTATAGTAACTGCTTAGACAATGATATTGAACATTTTCATTGGGTTACATTAAAACAAGAACTTAATTTGAATGATGTGCAAAAAGCATTTCATCAATATTTAATTTTAGGAAGTCATATTTTGAGGTTATTTTAATTATATTATTTTAGTCTGGACATCTTACCTCAATATTAATGTCCAAGAACAAATCAACATTAATATTAAGGTAAGATGTCCAGACTAAAAACAATATAATCATTTGATCACATTACTCAAAATTTCCCATATAGCACCATTTCAGAAAAATATCTTTTTAATGAGGTGTCATTATTAAAACACATATTGATAAGAAAAAAGGTTAAATCTTGGGCATCAACAAAAATCACAATAGAGAACAAATGGTTAGAAATATTTAGTCATTTTGAAAAAAATCATGTTCCATTCAATAATGCACGAAAAATTGTGGAATATGCTCTATCCTCCCAGGAACTAATGCTGCGACTGAACGTGTTTTTTCTATGTTAAATAAAGTGTGGACATCAGAAAAACACAATAGAGTGTTGACACTTTGAGAGCCATTTTATGTGTGAAATATAATTTAACAAATTCTTATATGTTTTAGCTGGGTCTTATAATTTTGATTTTTTTCAATCAATTAAATATATTGATATCATATATTTTGATCACTTGATTTGCAGCCCCCTAGGTGTGCCACCCATGTGCAATGAATGGCCGCTTACGGCAGACCTGAACAAAACATATGAGAATATCAAGAATAGAAGTAAATCCAATCCCATATATAGTCCTAGATGGTCAGAAATTTGAGAAAGTTGATGGTATTAAATACCTGTGTTCTCTAATTACCTCTAAAAACGAATGGAGTGAAGAAGTTTGAGCAAGGTTAATACATGCTTATATGGACAATAATTAGGGTAGCACAAATTAAAATGTATAAAACAATATTGAAACCAATATTTATGTTTGGAAGTGAAACATGGGCATTATCAGGAAAAGACAAGTACATATTAAATATATGGGAAAGAAAAATATTAAGGAAGATATATGGAGAATTAGAATGAACCAGGAATTAAAAGAATTATTTAGATCTGGTAGTAGATATTAGAAGAAAGAGACTGCAATGGGTAGGACATATGTTGCAGATGGAGCAGTAAAGAAGTGCAAGAAAGATTTTAGAAGAGAAAGTGGAAGGAAGAAGAAAGGTTGGAAGACAGAAACTAAGATGGTTAGATAAGGTTCAGGAAAACTTAAAACAACTGAAAGTTAAAAGATGGATGCAGAAAGCTAGGAATAGAGAAGAATGGGCAGATGTTATGAAGAAGGCCAAGGTTCTTAGAGGACTGTAGAGTCAAGAGAAAAAGAAGAAGGATGACTCGACTATGGAGAGGATATGCACCACTTAAAAACTCAAGAAATGCCATTTATTGAAACTCATCGGAGAATATTTTTTTTAAACAACTCACCTCATAGAATTCATGTTTCCCACGATACCATGGTTTCAAACACAATCATGTTCATCCTCAGCCATAACTTTGATGATGAAATTCTTAAGCCATCAACTGTTCTATTGTCACCATCTTCAGCGCTGCCATCTATGGTAGAATTTATGAACTTCGAAATCAAATTTATTTCGTTAGGAATATCAAAACTCATTGATCTACCTTTATTTTTCTGAATGTATATCTTCTCCCAAACTTTCAATTCTACTAAAGATTTATCCACTTGTTTTAAAAGTTTTTACGTGGTATTGTGGGAAACATTAATTCTATGAGGTTATTATATTTTAAGAGAAAAATTTTCGCCTAGACCGGGACTCGAACCCGGGACCCTTGGCTTTCCGGGCCAAGTGCTCTACCAACTGAGCTACCGAGGCGAGTTACGATCTAGACGCAAATTTTTCTCTTATATGCGTTGTAATTCCCTATCGCCAAATGCTTTTGAAACCATTGCTTCTATCTTTGCAAATGGCGGCTTCTTAGTTAAGAAGACATTTATTGGGAATTTAACATTACTTTATAAAGCTAGTAAAGCTTCTAATGATGTTTTTATTATTGATTTAACATTTCTCAATGAAAGATAAATTATATTTGAAGAGAAAATTTTTCGCCTAGACCGGGACTCGAACCCAGGACCCTTGGCTTTCCGGGCCAAGTGCTCTACCAACTGAGCTACCGAGGCGAGTTACGATCTAGACGCAAATTTTTCTCTTATATGCGTTGTAATTCCCTATCGCCAAATGCTTTTGAAACCATTGCTTCTATCTATGAGGTAAGTTGTTAAAAAAAAAATGTTCTCCTATGAATTTCAATGATTATACCTAATAATGTTTACTTAATATTAAATTAATATAAATGCCATTTAATTCTACAAAGTGCTACACATGCATGTCCATGTCATGTGAGGTGGAAGAGTGAGTTATTGATGCTATACTTGAGACATATCAGCTAGGGGAGAAAACCCAAGAGAAAATCTTCCTTCAGTATCACTGGATGGTTTGGTATAAGGCTGGCTACCCTACTCTGTAAAAAAAATCCTTTGCTAGGAAACTTAAAGAATCGGAATAAAACAATATGATCAATTATTGGCAACTTGGCAAGACTTACAATACCAACCAATCAACCAATGTATGTATTTAATTTTGATATTACAAATTTATTACAAATTTTCTGCTTTTTTTATATATTTATGTACATATTTCATAGGCTAATACTATATAAAAATCCAACTTCTAATTATTACAATAAAGACCATCAATACTTTTTTTAGCAACAAAGGCCGTAATATCTTACAATGATTGCATGCCACATTTACTTTTTTTTATCTTGAAGAGAATGTTTCACCGATAATCCAAACTATAATAAATGCATCACAGAATCACTATAACAAACTCCAAACAATAAAATAAGTTAATTTACTAAATAAAACTATCAAAGATTTATATGATTTTTAATAATATTTATTTTGATATTTTTATTATTCATTTCATACATCTCAATGATGGATATATTATATTTGAAGAGAAAAATTATACACACAGACATTGAAAGAAGCCATACTGGCTTTATAATGTAATGTCAAATTTCCAATTAAAGTCTTCTTAACCATTGGAGACTTTTAACGAGTCTCCCTCGTGAACAGGTAGAAAGTCCAAACAGCTCCTCCACGACCTACACTCGTTGTGTTATAACCTCTACTGTAAGAAGTTAGGTTTTTTTAATGGTTTAAATTTTCGGTTCACCATCAGTAAAATTTGTTTGTTTATGTAAAGTAAATATGTATAGGCCTAGTGTATTGTATAGTTTATTTTAGTTATTATATATAGAATAGTAGACTACAGTTGTAGGCATTTATTACGGTAAAATATAAGTGAATATAAATTCAGTGTTTATTTGTTAAACTTCATAGTTGTAAATTAAATTTTTTTTTGCAATATGTCCGCAAATAGGAGAGAACGTATTGCTATTGAGAAACTAAGTGAAGTAGTGAATGAAATGTTATATGTCAGTGATTGTAGTGAATTATCATGGAACGAAGATTCGAACGATGAAATAATATACAGTGACAACGTAACCGTGCATGCTACTGATGACAGAAATACTAGGTGAGTTTTGTCCAGTTTTTATCTATAGTATTTTATAATTTACAGGTCGATATATAACTAAGATAATTAGAGAATATACGAAGAACTTTTCCTGATTTTATAATGTATAGGTATATGCTTATTTATATTATATATTTATTTATTTTTATTATGTACAGTATCATATTGCGTTTGTTATTTTTTCCAGTCTTGTTTGAACATATGATTTATGTTTACTTTCAAGGCAATGTCCGAGAACTGTTACAAAAAGATGGTTTTTGAAATGTTTGTCAACTTTCACAGCCTTGAAAATAACAAAACATAATGGTTTACAATGCACAAAAGAGGGTAGCAGGTAGGCCACATTCCTTTGCTATTCATAAAAGTACAAGATACTAAAAGAAATTCAGGGGTAAACAAAATATCTGAAAACATAAATGATAGAACACAGTATGTGTATTTTGTATTCTGATTTAAAGTCCAGTGCAGCCGGAGTAGCGGTGAGGAGATTTAAATGGGTTCCCAGTGAACATGCTAGGCGCTTTAAACGTGTCTCCAATGGGTTAATAAAGAAACCACCATTTGCAAGGTAGAAGCAACAGCTTCATAGCATTTGGTGCACGGGAAATAACAGTGTATATAAGATAAAAATTTGCATTTAGATTGGAGTTTCTCAGATAGCTCAGATGATAGAGAATTTACCTAGAGTGTGAGAGGTCCTGAGTTCAAAACCCAGTCTGAGCATATAATTTTTCTCTTCAAATATAATATTTATTTATTTAATATTCATAACAGCTGTTTCAAGACACTATCTTTATCAGACGAATGTCATAAGTACAAATAAATTTAATATAAAACTTTGATACTTTATTTAGTAAATAAACATCATGGATTTTCATCAAGTAAACACCAAATCAATTGATTACTTAACCCATTCAACTCTCGTATGATGTGACGTTCACGCATGCTCTAGTCAGGCCCAGTCTTCGAATGACATGACATTTACGTCAAGCGCACGAGCTCAAATATATTGCAATAACTTCCAAACTAACCCATAGATGTCTAATGTGTTAGCTTTGCTAGGTTCCTGAGAGAAAGCATGTTGGACGACCCGCTTTTTTTGTAAGAATTCATGAAATTAGAAGCTGTCTGTTTGTTGGAAATATATAGAAGAAATTTGTAGTGCTAAGTCTTTGAAATGGCATCTAAGAGGGTGTGTGGTGATGATCATGACGGGATTCTGAGTTTATTAGAGAGTTTTGTCCTCGAAACATTAGACAGAACACCGACAGGAAAACTGAGGAGGGTAAAAGGGCAAAGACCTAGGGAAGAAATGAAAAAAACCAAGACTCTGTCTGAAGTAGGCCCTACCAGGATGCAAGGCGTTGACATGCAAGACCAGATCACTGCTCTTTTTCCTATAATGCGTTGCACTGTAAAAGGATACAGAAAATTATTTTTCTATTTGCTGGACATATTTATGTTTAACTCTTTTGTGGTCTACAATAATTTCATAGATAGCAAGACAGCATATTCGACCTTCAGAATAGCTGTCGCCAAGCAGTTATTGGAGACAATTCAGCTGCCATCCTACAATGTGAGAGGCCTCCCATCATCAAGTACAACCCCTGTCAGGTTACAGGCAAGGAACTGGGCTCACTTTCCATTGTATATCCCCAGCACAGACAATAAAAAGAAACCCTACAAACGTGTGTTCAAAACAGAACAAAAGAAGTGAAACTACATTTCAGTGCAAAAAGTGTGAAGTTCCACTTCATGTCCCGGAATGTTTCGAGATTTACCACACCAAAATATATCGCTTTAGGCAAGTACAATTATTCAGAAATCTTCACTAAAATTTCTAAAGAAACATATTTATTAAATTCCATTCTATGAGCATTTTTGTGTTTGCATGTAAAGAGCATGACACTTCCTGTTTTGTGTGGCCATTTAAATCTGAGTGGAGAGGAAAGTTAGCAGGCATTTAAATAAGAGTCCATTGGGTTAAATAAGTGTTTCTCTCTAAGATGTAACAGAACTGCAGAATGATTCACAATAAGTATTACAGACTTCTAGGTGTTGTAGAGAGGACTTAGTAGATTAAGTTTTGATAAGGAACCCATGTCTGGAAACGTACCATTTTGATGTAAAATAAGTTTGAAGATCGAAACACAATGGGCTGATATCATGTGTCTTGTGTTCAGAATAAGTATTACAGACTTCTAGGGGTTTGTACTATACTATCAAGTCGGAGGAAGATCTTCTTGCAAGAATTCTGGCAGCAGTAGAAATTATTGAGCACACACTAAGTATTGTAGAGCATGTGTATGAAAACATGCATCCCAGGTACACTTTGTGCAACGAACAACAGGGTCGCCATGTGGAACCACACTTGTAGTACAACCCTTAGAAGTCTGTAATACTTATTCTGAAACACAAGACACGCAATATCAGCCCATTGCGTTTCCATCTTCAAGCCTATATTACATCAAAATTGTACATTTCCGGACATGGGTTCCGCAAAACTTTTTCTACTAAATCCCCTCTACAATTCCTACAAGTCTGTAATACTTATTGTGAATCACCCTGTATAGAACAAGAGAATATGGCCTTAATAGTATAAACACTTCTTCCAATAATCTCCTTATTAGAGCATTTAAACACATCATCAATGCATGCCAACGCAGCCCTACTACTTACGAGTTTCAAGCACAAATCACTGACCTTTGTAAAGTGCATGAGGTTGAAATTTGACAGCCATTATTATATTGGGTTGTACTATCAGTAGTAACATGAACTGCTGTCAAAAAGTAAAGCAGAGGATAGCAATGGCAAAAGAAGCTTTTAACAAGAAGAGAAACATTTTCTGCAGACCTTTTGCAAATGAATTACAGAAGAGGCCTGTGAAGTGCTTTGTGTGGAGTATAGCATTGTATGGTGCAGAGAAATAGACATTATGATGGAATGAGAGGAAAAGTGACTGGAAGCTTTTGAGATGTGGATATGGAGCATATAAAATGAACAGACAAAATAATGATGTGCTAGACAGAGTAGGTGAAAGAAGAACAATGCTGGAACTCATAAACAAAAGGAAAAGAAATTGGATTGGCCACTGGCTAAGAAGAAACTGCCTGCTGACGGATGCCCTAGAAGGAATGGTCAACGGAAAGAAGGTTAGAGGCAGAAAAATACATCAGATGATAGACAATATTAAAATAAATGGTTTGTATGCAGATACAAAAAGGAAGGCTGAGTTGAGGAAGGAGTGAATGCTGAATTTGCAGTGAAAAGCCTGCTCTTGGGCAGGACATTGTATGTATGTAATAAATTATTAAATACTGGGTTTTTAACGTCCAGTTTGATATTAACACAAGACACAATTTTAAAGTCTTCAACACAAGGAATCCTGTATAATAAGGGATGTCTTCAAAGTTTACATTGCAGTTAAAAAATAACTGTATGCCATCTTATTGCATTCTGCCCCACCTTAAGCCCTGGTTATTGTTTATTTTTGTATAATTTGACAAAAATTTAAGTCCTTTCGTTAAATTTGTTTTTCCAAATCTCCAAGTGCAACAGGCCTAGAAGGCCCTTAGCCTACCAGCCGGCTGCTGGCCTCACGTCCACATGTGTTAATCACAGAGGTAGGCGATCATAAGCCAGTGTAGGGGTGACATGTGGTAAGCATGTCGGGTCCCCGAGCCGTTATAGCTGGTCTTCTCAACGTGGAGTCACTACTTATTTTAGCTACCCAAATGCCTCAAGAGTCCACCGCTGTGGTTTCGAGGTAGCGTGCTGCCTTGTCATGCAGCGGGCTCGGGTTTGATTCCTGGTCGGGACAGGCTCCTGAGCGAGGTTTTTTCGGGGTTTTTCCTCACCTGTAAGACAAATGTCAGGAAGCTTAGGGCCCGATGGTTCCCGAAAATCATCTGGCCATCATCATCATCATCCTTACCATTATCATCCTTCACCAATGTGGAAAGCAACAGGAAGCTACCACACCCATAATTCCCTAGAAAAGCTACAAAGCATAGCATGAAAATGCTATGATTGCAGTGAAAGACCTGCCCTCGGGCAGAATTACTATGGATGGATGGATGCCTCACGATGCTGGACGAAATTCCATGAGAAAATTACTTCCCCCATGGGGACTCAAACCAGCGCAAGTCCCTTAGCTCTGCGCCAAGGCATCTTGCCTTAACCACTCAGCTACAGTGCGGGAGCAATTTGTTTTTCAGTTTTATTAAATAAATGAAACCAATGTATTACATGACAGCGGAATGTTTACCTTCAGTCATAGCAGCACTGTCGCTATAGTACATAGACACTAACCATGTATACACTCGAACATCCACCAAATTCACCAGACAGGAGCCCTTGTGACTATAACTTATTCTTAAAGATCAAAGAACCTCTATGAGGCATTCAATTTCAATCAAGAGTTAATATCCAGAAATATTTAGATCAATAATATGAGAAGGAAATCCAGAAATGGTGCTGCAGATGAAGTGATCCATCTTCCAAGGATTTAGGAACATATCCTCGATTTGGCAGGAGACTATAAATGAAGTTTGTAATGTCAAAATTAACCTAAATAATTTGTTTATGAAGTTATGGCAGTGTTGGTATTACTTATCGCACGCCCTAGTATTTAAAAGTCATTTTGAATCACAGCATCAAACCATCTCAATTTTCATTCAATTACTTCAAGAATGTTCTTTTCCACTTTCATCATCTCTATGATTCTTTGGTTTCTAATTTTTTCCATTCTTGATTTCCTTGCCACTCTACGCCAATAGAACATTTGTACAGTCAACAATTTACTTGCATGTGGTCTATCAAATGTCAAAGTTTCAGCTCCATATAACATTACACTTTGAACTAATTATTTATAATTTTTTTGTGTTGTTTACAATGTTTTTGCTCCAAACAACTGTATTCAGCATAATTATTTTTATACCTGTATTTATTCTTTTTTTCAATTTTAGTTCAGCTTCTTCCATCTGTTTCTGAAGTGGACCCAAATATTTAAATTTACTGAATTTGTTAATTTCTTCTTGTTCAATGTCTAGTTCTTCATCTCCCATCTTCATCAGTCACATGTTACCAAATAAAAATTGCCACCATTTTAACAAAATAAAACAATCAGTAATGCCAATATAAAATAGTAACTTGTAAGCAGTAAAGTTTAATATTTCAATGTTGTAATTACATTTTTAACATTTACAATGATGGATAAAATGTTAATTTGAAAAGAAAAATTAACTCCTCAACTATGATTTGATTCTAAAATATTTAGCTTTATATTCTAATGTTTTAACCATTTCACTATTTCAGGTTTCCAGTGCGAGCATCAATTTTTCTTGTCCCATATACAATTCTCTACCATTATGAGGCAGAAAACCACTGCCTACAGTGCTATCCGAAGGCTTCTAATTCAACAAGAGATTTACTGAGAATATCACATAACACTATAGTAGTAAGTTTAAAATTTCAGTGTTGTAATTAAATTTTTAACATTTGCAATGATGGACAAATTTCCATATGCCATCTGACGACTTCTGATTCTATAAGACGTTTATTGAGAATTTCACATAAGCATTATAGCAGCAAAGTTTCAAATTTTTATGATATAATTAAATAATAATTAAATGAATCGTGATTTTTTCTTACCTCATACATCTATGTTTTTTTAAACACAGCACTGCAGTATCGGCGACACCTTTGTCGTCATCGTCAGCTGTTTTGTGAAAACAGCTGACGATGACGACAAAGGTGTCGCCGATACTGCAGTGCTGTGTTTAAAAAAACATAGATGTATGAGGTAAGAAAAAATCACGATTCATTTAATTATTATTAATTGAACCTCATAATGTTAAAAATTCCCAAATTTAATATATAAATATAATTAAATGTTTATCATTTGCAATGGTGGACAAATTTTTATTTTTTATTGGATGCCAGGTAACTAGGAGAGTAAGAATGTAGAAGCTTGAAAAGAAGTGAAAGAGAGTGCAATTTACATCTGTCATTATGATGGACCCAAGAGAGAGTATTGTGTTCGGACACATGATCACATTCCAGTAACTCTTGCAAACGATGTAACTACAATCTACTATCATGTGATGTTTTTTATTATTAATTTATCCTTCAGTGAGAAGTGTTAAATTAATAATAAAAACATCAATAGAAGTCCTACTGGCTTTATAAAGTAGTGTTAAATTCCCAATAAATGTCTTCTTAACTAAGAAGCTGTCATTTGCAAAGATAGAACAAAGGCTTCGTAGCATTTGGTGCACAGGAATTACAGCATATATAGGAGAGAGATTTGCATCTGGCTTGGAACTTGCCCTGATAGCTCAGTTGGTAAAGAATTGGTACGGAGAGCCAAAGGTCCCTGGTTCGAGTCTTGGTCTGTGCAAGAATTTTTCTCTTCAAATATAATTTATCCTTCAGTGAGAAGTGTTAAATTAATAATAAAAACATCAACAGAAGCCCTACTGGCTTTATAAAGTAGTGTTTACATTTCTCAATAAATATTTTCTTAACTACGAAGCCGCCATTCGCAAAGATAGAAGCAAAGGCTTCATAGCATTTGGTGCTGGGAATTACAACATATATAAGAGAGAGATTTGCATCTGGATTGGAACTTGCCCTGTTAGCTCAGTTGGTAGAGCATTGGTACGGAAAGCCAAAGATTCTGGGTTCGAGTCTCAGTCTGGGCGAGAATTTTTCTCTTCAAATATAACTTCTATCATGTATTGATTCTTGGGAAATAGTGGATGAGAGAAATGAATTAAGTGGAAGACACTTATTATGAAGAATTAATAAAATGTGTCATTTATCCAAAGTAACAAGAATTGCTCCCAAAATTGATTTTATAGAATGTAAATTAATGAAAACAAATTATTGTAATTAATGGTAAAGAGAAAAATTTCTGCCTGAACCGGGAATTGAACCCCGAACCTTTAGCTTTTCATGCTGATGCTCTGACCACTGAGCTAATTCAGTCTACATTCCCATCAAACACATAAATGCTGCCTTAACCTTACTTTCTTGGTCCCACATTCAATGCAATGAATCATCATTCACAAAAAAATACCCATATGGGAATGGCTTATACATTAAGAAGACATGAAGGGATTCCACACAGCTATATGATTAGTTATTAAATTACTATTGAGAAGCTAAAGCTATTACTATGATTAGAAGTAAGTAATTAGTAATGAACACCAAATTATTGTAATCAATGTTAAAGAAAAAAATTTATGGCCTGAAACGGGAAAAGCATAAGGCAGATTGGTCCAAAAAACATTTAATTGAATCAAAAGCCAGTTCAATTAAACAAAATTGACAAACAAAAGGAACTCATGTTTGTTGTGGGGAAAAGATCCACATTCAAGAGAAAAAAAACAACAAAGGGAAAACTTATGAACTTTGAAATTCCCACATATTTTGACCTGATCCAGAGGTTCATCGGTCCACCAACAGAAGGAAGAAGAAGAGTTTCTTCTGATCGACATAACATCAGTTGCCAAAGAAATACTGAAGATGAGACTGTTATGGTCTCGAAATCGCGATCTACTTAGAAGATTTATATGAGGAGAGGTAAGAAACATTTAATTTCACCATAAATGTGATTCAAGTTGAATACATAAAAATGTGTAAGAAGCATAATTTGAAAATCAGTGTAAATCAAGTGATGATAGGAGAGAAAATTAAGTTGTACTTAAATTTATTGATCTTAAGGGTGACATATGGTTATAGTCAATGATGGACAAATTTTTATTTAAAAAAATTATAAATCATTGTGAATGTTAAAAATTTAATTATAACATAAAAACATTAAGTTTTACTAATGTGAAATTTTCTATAAATGTCTTCTTGAATTTAGAAGCCATAAGATGGCACTGTAAGCGATGGCTATGTGCCTCATATGATAGAGAATAGCAAAGAGACAAGAAAAATTGATGCTTGCACTGGAAGCCTGGTATAGTGTAATGGTTACAATATTAGCATATAAAGCTAAAGATCTTAGATTCAAATCATAGTTCAGGTGTTAATTTTTCTTTTAAAATAAACATATGTCTATCATTGCAAATGTTAAAAATTTAATTACAACATTGAAATATTAAACTTTACTACTTACAAGGTACTGTTTTAAGTTGGACTTACTGATTGCTTTCTTTTGTTGAAATTGTGATAATTTTTATCTAGTAACATATGACTGATGAAGATGGGAGATTGTGGAAAATTTGACATTGAACAAGAAGAAATTCTCAAAGTCAGTCAATTTAAATATTTGGGATCCATTTTAGAAACTGATGGAAAAGGCTCAGCCAAAATTCAATAAATACAGACAGAAAAATAATTGGTGCTGAATTCAGTTCTTTGGAGCAAGAATATTGTAAATAATACAACAATAATAATTTATAATTCATTTGTTCAAAATGTAATGTAATATGGAGCTGAAACTTGGATATTAGACATGTCAGATGCAAGTAAGTTATTGACTACAGAAATGGATTATTGGCGTGGAGTGGCAAGAAAAACAAGAATGGATAAAATGAGAAACCAAAGAATTAGAGAGATGATGAAAGTGGGCAAGAATATTCTTGTACTCGAAAATGAAAATAGAGATATTTTGGAGACTTTAAAATAATGGGAGAAGACTGAACTCTAAAAATTATTTTGGAATGGAATGCTGAAGGAAGAAGGAGAAGAGGAGCAACAAATGGATGGGATCAGGAGAAGTATGAATAAAATGAAATTGACAAAAGAAAACGCGCAAGACAGAAATTTTTGGAAAAACAAAATTACTTTAGGTTGTACATAAAATTCTGGTAAAACCAATATTAATATATGAGAGTGAAACATGGGCCTTGTATTAGACTGATATGTCAAAACTGAGTTCATTTCAAAAGAAGATATTAAAAAAAAATATGGCCCAATATGTGACAATGGAGAATGGTGTATAAGATGAGATATAACTGTGAGCTCTATCAGTTGTATAAGTCTGCTGATGTGGTTACATCAAATAAAGTTTCAAGATTGTGATGGGCAGGGCACTTATAAAGAATGACAGAACATGATAACCCAAGAAAATCATGGAATGTAAATCTGAAGAAAAAATGAATGTGTGACAATCAAGACTGCATTTGATGGATGTAATTTTGGACGATCTGAGGAAGCTGTGAATTTAAGGATGGCAGCTGGTTGCTAGAGACAGTGATGCACGTATGAGGGTTCTGAGGAAAGCCGAGGCTTGAATCAGGCTGTAGTGCTGCTGCTGATGACGATGAATTAAAAACTATTGTAGTGTAGAAAAAAAATTGTTAATAAAATATAAAATTTGATTCTAAGTATATAATAAAGAACACAAAAAAGAAATATCAACTGATAAATAAATCAATTCTTATCTTCTCTCGTACTTCATGTTTTTTTTTTAACACAGGAACTGCAGTTTTCAAGAGGAGTCCATCTCATCTTCAGCCAAAACCATGACTATTGGATTTTCGTTGGAATTTTCATCTTTAAACAAAATCTGGTAGTCATGGTTTTGGCTGAAGATGAGAGGGACACCTCTTGAAAAGTGCAGTTCCCGTGTTAAAAAACATTAAGTATGAGGTAAGATAAGAATTGATTCATTAATTGAAGAACCTCATGATGTTATTTCCCATAATTAACTTATGAATATCAACTGTTTTGAAAAGAAAAATTGTCCATCTTTGCAAATGTTAAAATTTTAATTAATGCATCAAAATTACAACTGAGTACATTTCTAAGTTCTGAAAAGAAAAATCTCATGTTATAAACGATTCTCCATAATTTTTAATTAATTTCCAAACTTCTTTAAGTCTTCTAATTGAACCGGTTTCAAAACCTAGGTGGTTTCATCTTCAGTAATATCTCGACTGATGTTATGTTGTTTAGGAGAGCTGCTCCTTACTCCATCTGTTGGTGGACTGGCGAACCTTCAAATAAATCAAATTCTTTGGGAATTTCAAAATCCATAAATTTTTCTTTCTTGTTTTTTTTTTAATGTAGATTTTTCCCAAACCGTGAGCTCATTTGGTTTTTCTATTTGTTTAACTAAACTGCCTTTTATATTGATGAGATTTTTTCAGACCAAGCAAGAGTAAAATGTCAGTAAATGCCAGATTGTGACAAAATGTACACATGAAAAATGAAAAGAAGTTTGAAAACCAGGGTGAAAAAAATCTTAGAAATGTCAAAAATGGTGAAGTGGATAAGTCAGCAGTAGCTGCTCATGCTTGGTCTGAAAAAACATCTAATTTATTCAAAAGCTAGTTTAATTAAAGAGATAAAAAACCAAAAGAGCTCACAGTTTGGGAAAAAAATCCACATTAAAAAACAAGAAAGAAAACTTATGAATTTTGAAATTCCTGAGGAATCTGATGTGATTCGGAGGTTCATCCACCAACAAATGGAGTAAGAAGCAATTCTCCTGAATGACATAACATTGGTCAAGATATTAATTGAGATGAAACCACCTAAGTTTTGAAATCGGTTTTATTAGAAAACTGGATAAATGAGGAGGTATAAAGAATTTTAAATTAAATCTCATAGTGATATTTTCTGAAATAGCTGAATGAAAACTAGATATTGTGGTAGTTATGTAAGATTATAGTTCACCTTAGAGAATACAAGGATTACATCTTACACCTGAAGTCTTGTGTTTTATTTGTGATAATATGGAACATATGGACATGTTCCTGGACCATTGGCAGGCTGCGTTGGAATTCCACGCATGTTCATACGACACACGTGCTCTTCCAACCTTCTCTCTGCCTCCGTGACATTCAGGTCATCGTGGTTAGACCAGAGAACTTCTGCTGCAGCACAAGCCCTGGGCCACACTCTGGTCGACAGGTTCGTGGGGTCCACAAACTCACTCCACATGCAGGCCTCACCACCCAGCACCAGGCGATGTTGTTCCTCACTTCCACTAAAATCATCTGGATTACACACGTAGAACTCTGTCCAATCACCACCAGACTTCAGATGGTCTAAGTACCAGCATGTAGATAATATAGCATTGTGGCCTTCTGCAGTAATCTGAAACAATACAAATTTTACAGGTCAAAAACTGTTCTTATCTTTTAGTTCATAGATTCATACATATTCAGTGCCTTTCACATACTTTTTTAAATTCACAATGGGAGATGCACTATCTCTTCTACTATTTAATTTTGTACTAGAGCATGCCATCAAATCTTTAGAGGAAGAAGAAGGCCTACAACTCAATGGTGTTAATAAGTTTATGTTTTTATTATTAATTTAACCTGGACATTAAAAAAAGGCAGATAGTAAACAAATAGAGGCTGCTGAAATGAAGATGTTGAGAGCAATAGCAGCATGCCAAAGGACTGATAAAAAGAAAAACGAAGATATAAGAACAGAACTTAATATATTTAATCTCTGTGAAAGAATAAATATTATCAAAATGCTTATCTTCAGCACGTATTACGAATGAATGAACAGTGCATACCAAGAAGAATGTATAATTAGAAACCAAAAGGGAGAAGAATGTTGGGAAGACCATTGAAGAGATGGAAGGACCAATTCGACCTATAATGAGATCGGAACAGGCCATTGGGCCTAATCCTTGTTGTTGTTGATGATGATGATGAATAACACTTCTCACTGAAGAATAAATTATATTTGAAGAGAAAAATTTGCATTTAGGTTGGAGTTTCTCAGGTAGCTCAGTGGTAGAGCATTGACCTAGAAAGCCAAAGGTCCTGGGTTCGAACCCCAGTCTGAGCGTATAAATTCTCTCTTCAAGTTAGTTTATGTTTATGATGTAGTATTATTAGGCAATAGTAAGGAGATACTGAGGGCCAACATGCACACTACTGAGTAACACTAAGAAACTGGGACAGGATGTAAACATCGATAAAACTATATCCATGTTCACACATAAAAATACATTATATAATGGAAGTAGTTAATGACAAATGAGGGAAATTTTGAAGAAGTGGCTGAATTCAAATACCTAGGAATAAGAATCACAAATAGGAATGAGATGCACAAAGAAATATTTCATTTCTGGAAACACGTTATAGGGACTCTTGTTGTTCCAACTTCTCTCAAAAAAGATAAACTGAAAATATATAAAACTGTTATTCTCCAAGTTATATTATATGGATGCGAAACATGGACTCTTACTTTAAGGGAGGTGAAAGGATTACGAGTATTTCAGAATAAAGTTCTTAGGAAAATTTTTGGACCAAAGAGAGATGAACAGACAGGTGTATGCATGGTAGTGATTACATAACAATAATCTACATGATCTTTAAAGGAAGCCAGATATAATAATAACAGTTAAGTCTCATAGACTGCGATGGGCAGGAGATGTGGCAAAAATGGGGAATGAAACATGGGCACAGAAGCTTCTTGCAAGACAAACCAGAGAAAGAAAACACCTAGTTTGTAGACAAAGAATGAAGTGGGAGAATAACATTAACCATGATTTGAGGGAAGTAGATTATACAGGGGATGATTGGAAAACATTAGCTCAAGATAGGGATGTATGGAGAACTTACATCCGTGCGGCCATGAACTTGTACGTTCAATAGTGCAGGTTAGTTAAGGAGAGAGGAAACTTACACTGCTGAGCTCTGTCTCCATGTCTCCAGTCCAGATGTGAACCACCGTCTCTTTAGGGAGTTGTACTCCATTGTCGAACACTTCCTGCCAGACGACTGAGCTGCCATTTAACTTGGATATTGTGTTCACTATCCTCTGAATGTAGATCTGCTCCAGTTTCTTGAAGTCACTCGTTATGTTGTGTTCATTCATGTACACCTCAATGTCTGGGTTACTTTCCCTGGGAACGTTAAATAAAGATAATTACATCAAAGAATTAACAACAAGGGAAGTAGATAATACATTAATATTAATTTTAGGAAGTGATATTTTGAGGTTATTTTAATTATATTATTTTTAGTCTGATCATCTTACCTCAATATTAATGTAGATTTGTTCTTGGACATGTTTCAAAACAATTCTGTTTTATCGTCAGTTGTCCAGACTCTGGACATTTTTCAAAACAATTCTGTTTTATCATCAGCTTGTCCAGACTCTGGACATGTTTCAAAACAATCTGTTTTTATCGTAGACTCTGGACAAGCTGATGATAAAACTGAATTGTTTTGAAACATGTCCAAGAACAAATCAACATTAATATTGAGGTAAGATGATCAGACTAAAATATATAAGGTAGTACATTACTTGCTATATTGCAGGCGACTAGATCCCGAGAAAAAAAGGACAAAATAGACATCACACCACTTTATTGGGAAGCAAGAGGACTAGGCATAAACCAAGTTCCAGCCATTGGAAAACAACAGCACATTACTAGTTGAGGACATGTTTGAGCCCAAGCTTAACGAGGGCTAGCAAATAAGTTTGAGACTAGTAATGTACCTACTTCCCGAATTGCATATATAATTTTGTTCACTCCTATACGTATAATTATGTTTAATTTTTATATTTCAAGTGAAGTTATATTGTTTGATAGCAAGGGAATATTGATAAAACAACTGCAATTGTTTATTGTTGTCTGAATCAGCAGCAGATATTTAAATAAGTTACAGACTGCATATTAATAAATTACAGATATGATTAATTGTGGCTAATTTTAATAATTGTAACAACTGTTCAATTGCTATAAATTTGAATGATCAAAGTGAGAATAAGTGTGATACAATAAAATTGTATATCTCAATAACATTTTAAGTAGGTAACATTTTTACATTATTAAGTCAATTACTTTTCTTCCCTAGGGAAGTAAGTTGAATTACATGCCATTGTCAATGTTTACCAAGGTCTCTCTGGTAAATTCAACTTGCTTCCCTAAAAACATAATGGTAATTAGGTTATTATTAGTATAGGAATGAACAAACTATATTAAAATATATGGCAAATTTAACTTTGTAGGAATCAATACTATAAAGTATTATTTATTTGAGTAAAATTTTATGACCTCATCTCATCTTCTCCTTACAAGAGAAACCAATGCATGTCTAAACCTACCTTGAAATTTCTTCCACAGAAGCGTTGTGATGTACAAAGGCCATATCAGAAAAAATATCTGCCATTTTTAAGTGCAGGACACTAAAATGAAGCACCGAATCTTTCATTTAAACTATAGGAAAATAATACAACTCCTTTTTTTTTTAACAAAAATTGTTCTCTTCAAATATAATTTATCCTTCAGTGAGAAGTGTTAAATTGATAATAAAACATCAATTGAAGCCCTACTGGCTTTATAAAGTAGTGTTTAAATTTCAAATAAATGTCTTCTTAACTAGAAGCCGCCATTTTTAAAGATAGAAGCCAAGGTTTCATAGCATTTGGTGCTGGGAATTACAATGTATATAAGAGAGAAATTTGCTTTTAGATCAGAACTTGCCGCGATAGCTCAGATGGTAGGGCATTGGCATAGAAAGCCAAAGGTTCTGGGTTCGAGTCTCGGTTTATGTTCTCTTTGCCTATATCTTCAATGTTATCCATAAATTATTCTCAAATATTTAGTTTGTTTCACTTGCTTTATTTGAATTCCCTTTTTCCAATATTAAATTTTCTATTTTATTGCTATTTATTGCCAAATATTCTGCTTTTTATAAATTTACTGTGAGACCCCATGATTCATATGTGTTTTTCAACCTTTTTATCATGAATTCCATATCAATTTTTTAAATATAAAAATAAAAAAAACATTTAATATGTGAACTATTTTAACCATAAACACTCAATTATATGCACACTTAAATTAAATGACACTAATGCCATCTCTGTGGAAGCACAATATCTATTGAAAGCGTGCCAGTTGGAAAGCAGTCGAGTTAATACTAGAATATTAGCTGATACAAGAGAGCTCAGTTTTAATCAAGTATTGAAGACAAGTTTTAATTTATTATTGCAAAACTCTAACTCAAATTCTTACTTCCACAATTAAATTCTAAGATCTGTAATTCTGTTGGGGTATAATCTAAGTCCACCTGAAGTTTAATAAAATAACAAAACATATTTGAAGAGAAAAAATATATGCTCAGGCTGGGGCTTGAACTCAGGACCTTTGACTTTCTAGGCCAATACTCTACCGACTGAGCTATGTGAGCAAGTTCCAATTTAAATGCAAATTTTTCTCTTATATACACTGTTAATTCCCACACACCAAATGCCATGAAACCTTTGCTTCTATCTTGCAAATGGGAGTTTCTTTATTAAGAAGACATTTATTTGGTAATTTTACATTACATTATAAAGCCAGTACAGCTTCTTTTGATGTTCTTATTATTCATTTCATGCATCTCAGTAATGGATAAATCACATTTGAAGAGAAAAATTATATGCTCAGCATATTCCCTCTTCAAATATGATTTATCCATCATTGAGATGCATGAAATGAATGATAAAACATCAAAATAACAAAACTTTACTCGGACATACTGGGCCGCATGCAAATACATTAGTCTCTACTCAAATTACTTCCAATCACTGGTGAGCTGACTTTCCGTGAGCAAGTGCAAAGATCGAATTATCTACCCACTAACTGGTCATGCATGAAAGTCGTCATTTTCATAATATTGGCAAGAAATTACCCAGAATTCTCAGCGATAAAACCACTTCCGTTATTTTCGTCTGCTAGAGGAAAGCATTTACGCTTGCGTCCTGCAAATAATACCGTATACGATGACGTCTGCATCGCGCAATATTATGCAGATTCTCCTGTTCTTCCAGTTGAATTATTTGGTAGACTCTATCAAATTCCTCTTCTCTGCATATACCGAAAACATGATCAAAGTCTTCAAGGTCCGACATCTTGGATAAAGCAGCAAGGTATGCGGCAAGGTTTCAAACTACATCGGTTACATTGGTTTCCATCGGGTTGCTCACGATTTGTTTCTCTGCTAAGTAACCTCGCCAGGTAGCTTAGGAATTTCAACAATTATCGCATGAATAGATTTTTGAGTACGCAAAAACGTATTTGGATGCAACTTTCTCAGCAGAGTACAGGCAGAAAATGACTTTTACGGTCTAATGCGTTCATAGATTCGAGGCACTGAGTGGTATATTCATGTCAAGTCTCCTCAGTCTTCGGCCAAACAAAAATGATAATTTTCTAGACTGTAGCTAATGTAAATACTCAATTGTATCCTTACAAGTACATAATATACAGTATCAAAAATACTTTATTTGCTCTAATTTCAGGCTGATTACAGTGCAGGTAACAGTACTTTTTGACCTTCATATAATATAAATTAGCTACTTCCTCAAGTTGATTGCCTAAGGCAACATCCTAATTGAAGTTATTTCTTCTAAGTGCTTCCATAGTTCAATTAATAGTATCTTGAAATATTTCTGTAACTTTCTACTTTCTATATCTTGAGAATCCCACAAGTTCTTTGAAATGTGAAATCAAGTTATAGTTGAAAACTAATATTCATCAACAGTAATCTAACAAGAGGTTTTTGTCTAATGAAAATCTCAACCTCGCATTGGAATTGGAGTGACTATTAGCGAATAATACAACACCAGAAGCTAAAAATAATTAGGCCTATCCATCCATAGTAATTCTGCCCGAAGGCAGGTCCTTCACTGCAATCATAGCATTTTCATGCTATGCTTGCAGCTTTACTAGGGAATTGTGTAGGTGTGGTAGCTTCCCGTTGCTTTCCACACCGGTGAAGGATGATGATGATAATGGTAATGATGATAATGATAAGGATGATGGCCATATGATTTCGGGGACCGTTTGGGCCTTAATGTTTTCCTGACATTTGTCTTACAGGTGAGGAAAAACCCCGATAAAAACCTCACCCAGAAAAACTGCCCCGACCGGGGATCGAACCCAGGCCCGCTGCGTGACAAGGCAGCATGCTACCTCGAGACCACAGCGGTGGTATAATGTTCAATGGGGGCATTCAGTAGCCAAAGCGCTGCAAAAGCGCTTTAGCGCTTTATCTGCAGCATACCATTCAGCGGGCAATAAAGCGCTCTAGCGGACTTGCAGCTACTGCAGCGAAGTAAAAGTAGGCTGCAGATAGAAGAAACCGCTGCATACATTGTGATTGGCTGGTTCATTCAGTTTAAACATGGCGTCTTTCTCCATAAACAATTTATGTTTGATGTACAAATTTTGTGTTATTTATGTCTGGACATTAATATACGAGTTATTCGAGGTGGCTAACCGTTTTAGACGAACATAAGTGATATATTAAGTAAAACTAAAGACAGTGATAATCTTAAGATTGTTATCAAGATCAAGAATTTACGATTATAACCTCTTTTCATGCAAATCATTGTGTTATTGACGAGTGAATGTTTTTATTATGAAAATTGTATCCGCAGATGATTCATTCGCTAATACCTGGTGCCAAGTTAATTATAATTTTTGTTTTCAAGATATATGAAATACATTAGAATAGTATGATTGTGTTCATGGGGTCATTTCTGGAAGTGCTACAGTGGTTGTCGAACCAATTTTCTCTACAGATAAAACGAACATTTGTACTATTCTTTAAATGTGCAACACAATAAGAAAATTGTGTAATGGACAAAGAGATGAACTGTGTATCTTATGTTTGTAATCTTTTCTGAATAAAGAGTTTTGTGAAGTATCGGCCATAACTTGAATTCAAATATTACAATATTCTAGATTTCTTATCTAAATTTGAACAGTGAAGATACAAATACTCAGTGTGATGTGCATAAATAAAATTAAATTACAGCTAGAGTTGGTTAATGTATTAACAAAAATTTTTGCACTCTGCATAGGATTTTAATCACAGCTGATCCATTATTATTTAATCTCCAACTTTATATACTATGTCCTATCATTGAGATACTGAGAGCCATTTCTTGAACCAGGTATGAATAACTTTCACTTTAATTCCCAATTTATCGCAAAATGAAATGTGGTCTTATGTCTTTTAATTCAAATGCATGTAGTCTCTCTTATGGGATATTGCTATTCACTGTATACTACCATTAATCTTGGTGGTAAATGTTTTTCATATTATTATAAATGATTCAGTGATATACTATTTAGTGTAGCACTTAACTTTACTAAGAAAGTGGCATTGCTAATGTTAGAATTATATTAAATAATGTCTTTAAGTATGGTGAGTGAGAGGTTATCTATAATTAACTGCTGTTATGACAGAATTTCACATATATGGTTGGAAATTGCATATAATGTTTTGGTTTTATTTTAGCCATAAATATTATGGTAGTTACTCTTATAAGTAATTAATATTATCAGATGATGCAAAAAAAGTTAATTAATTATTAAGAAAACTATTTAAATTATTATAAATTAATATTCTTCTTTGTTTTCATTCCTATTCCTTGACAAATTTAAAATAAAGATGAAGTATGTTTGAGGTTGAAAAAATACAATGATGCCTTCCTTTATACAATTGTTTGGTTGCTGTACTTAGGTCATGTCTTGCACCACATACATTAATTTTGCACATATGCCTGTACTTCCTGCATTTTCTAGTGTAACCCCTATTCCTCATAGATTTAAATATAGACCTAAAAGTGTCAAATATTATGTAAGAAATCACATGAATAAAAGGCTGAACAATTGAATAAAATTTACCCTACAGCCCACCTGGCAATACTTTTAGTGTGGTTATTAAATATATGTGTTATGTGATGATGAAGGAGCAAGATATGCATCACATAGGGAATTCGCAGGAGTGATGTTTAAATATAATAAAATAATATCAAGTTGTGTCCAAATCAGGGTCAGATCAAGTGATTAGATTAAGCCACTATATTTATAGAGGTCTGTAATTAACTAGGGTGCAGGCTGACTACATCTGATGAACAAAATGGATGTTATGAAAATGGGGAAAGGTGGAATAAAATTGTGGTAGGGGAAAATGGGAGAAACCCTGAAAGAACATGCCATAGATCCGTTTCCTCCACTACAAAATCTACTTATAATGACCGAGACTAACCAAGTTAAAAAAAGCTACTCTTACTAAAACACAAATTAATATGATTAAACTAATAATAAACATTATAAATAAAGTTCTCGAGAAGCCAGCGGTGAGAGGCGAGCGTCTAATCGCTTGCGTCACGGAGCCGCCTGATATATTAATAATTAAAAAAATACAAATTTTCTCGTTATAATAATATTTTATTTTAAACGATCTATTCGTCGATTTCATAAATTACATACATTAAAATAAATCGTAAATTCTGTATAACCCTATTAGTATTATGATTAATTTCAATAGCATCGCGTAGTAATATGAGTAATGAGCCAATGAACAAATTTAAATTTGGCGGTATAGCTGCATGCAGCGGTCCATTCAACAGACTCCTTAAATTTTCGCTGCAAATGGCAGCCATTTTTGCTAAAGCGCTAAAGCGCTTTACTGCCCGCTGAATGCGCCCAATATTTACCAAATGTAAAGGTTATGTATTCCGATCTTACTTCCGGGCGATTTCTAAGCCGGCTGCATAGTTATAAACAGCATATCTTTACTATTAAATCTCTTTGGGCTTGAAAAAATCAATAACAGATGATTGTATGAGAAATAACTATTAACAATAATGCAGATTCATTGCACAGCTTTTAATAAATTTTTCAGGACAACACAACTAACTTTCCTTTTTCTCTGGTAATTTTTTAAGTTCATTTCTTCTGGAATTTCTTGCTGTACCATATCGATCGTACATTGTTCAATCAATATACTTCTCAAAGAACTTAATTTGCGGAGATATATCTCATTACGAACGGGAAGAGGCACGATTATCGACGGGAAGAGGCACGATTATCGACGGGAAGAGGCACGATTATCGACGGGAAGAGGCACGATTATCGACGGGAAGAGGCACGATTATCGACGGGAAGAGGCACGATTATCGACGGGAAGAGGCACGATTATCGACGGGAAGAGGCACGATTATCGACGGGAAGAGGCACGATTATCGACGGGAAGAGGCACGATTATCGACGGGAAGAGGCACGATTATCGACGGGAAGAGGCACGATTATCGACGGGAAGAGGCACGATTATCGACGGGGAAGAGGCACGATTATCGACGGGAAGAGGCACGATTATCGACGGGAAGAGGCACGATTATCGACGGGAAGAGGCACGATTATCGACGGGAAGAGGCACGATTATCGACGGGAAGAGGCACGATTATCGACGGGAAGAGGCACGATTATCGACGGGAAGAGGCACGATTATCGACGGGAGAGGCACGATTATCGACGGGAAGAGGCACGATTATCGACGGGAAGAGGCACGATTATCGACGGGAAGAGGCACGATTATCGACGGGAAGAGGCACGATTATCAACGGGAAGAGGCGCGATTATCAACAGGAAGAGGCGCGATTATCAACAGGAAGAGGCGCGATTATCAACAGGAAGGGGCGCGATTATCAACGGGAAGAGGCACGATTATCAACAGGAAGAGCACGATTATCAACAGGAAGAGGCACGATTATCAACAGGAAGAGGCACGATTATCAACAGGAAGAGGCAGATTATCAACAGGAAGAGGCACGATTATCAACAGGAAGAGGCACGATTATCAACAGGAAGAGGCACGATTATCAACAGGAAGAGGCACGATTATCAACAGGAAGAGGCACGATTATCAACAGGAAGAGGCACGATTATCAACAGGAAGAGGCACGATTATCAACAGGAAGAGGCACGATTATCAACAGGAAGAGGCACGATTATCAACAGGAAGAGGCACGATTATCAACAGGAAGAGGCATAATTATCAACAGGAAGAGGCACGAGTATCAACAGGAAGAGGCATAATTATCACCAAAGGAAGAGGCCGGATTATCAACGGGAAGAGGCATGATTATCAACAGGAAGATTCATGAATTATCAACAAGTAAGAGGCATGATTATCAACAGGAAGAGGCATGATTAATCAACAAGGAAGAGGCATTATTGATCAACAGGAAGAGGCTAATTTTTTTTTATCACACAGGAATAGGCACAATTATCAGTCTATGAGTTAAATAGTAAATATTCTCTAAAATAAATATTTTTTTATTATTTAATTCCCCTGGTTAATTGTGTTACAAGGACTTTAATTTCCTAAAATTATAGCAAATATGCCATGTGTCCTAAAATACTTATGTTTTATTATTCAACTCTAATACTATGATTCCTATTATGTGATTTCCTTTTGTGGGGCAAAGACATATCTTTCTTGCCCCATCCGTTACATCTTGTATTGACAGACTGAAAAAACCCTCACTTACCCACCGTCCATGCCGTTTCCTACCTCACTCCCACTCTGTTCTTAACTCATGCGGGGATGTCCATCTACTCAGTACAGTGGGCTTCCATTGCTGGATTCCCTGGCTTCCATTGCTGGATTCTGGCGCTTCGAGATTTCTGTGGCCTTGCACTTTAAAATGGCAGATAAATTTTTGGGCATGTGTCTTAGTCCATTACAACGAAGATGACAGCTTCGCTGGGAGAAATTTCAAAGTAGGTTTTTGGCATGCAATGGTTGACAGTTCCATTATTAGACTAGTTTTCGATCCTTCATTGGTATTTTCACAACTGTTGTTCTATCATCTAATGAACCACCTCTTGCTCTCTCTATTGGTAGAATAAACAACTGTGAAATCAAATCAATTTCTCTGGGAATTTTAAAAGTTCACTAAATTATTTATAAACTAGTTGGACCCAGCAGATGATGTCCTGCCTGAATGTTAAATTCTTATGTCATGGCCAGACGATAAAGAATAAGTTACTTTTTTTACCATCAAATTCACTATTAATAAGTTTGCAAGAAAATTCCTCACTGTCATCTTTTGTGGGTCAAGAAACTTGCATTATGACGCTGTCGTGGAAAATGTCGGTAATGCAGATGACTACATATCTGACATAAAAATCCCTATAACCTGATCGCAGCGCCGTCAATGGGGTCCAATTGAGAATCTGAACCATCCAGGGACCCACTCAAACATACATAAAAAAATTAATCAAAATTGGTCGAGTCATTTAGGTGGTTTTTAATTTAGGATTTCAAGTAAACCTCCACTTCTAATTGTCTGATTTCACTCACTTTTGGATAATATCTACCTCGGTTTATTTTAATAGGATATACTGTGTTCCATTGTGGAACATCAAAAATTGTGACCGCTAGAGCGATTTTTAAATTTTCACTTCAGGTGAACTCCTACACCTAATGATTTTAGAAGGTCCAATTGTGAATCTAAACCACCCCGGGACCCACTCAAACACAAAAAAAAAAATAAAATAAAATCAGTCCAGTTGTATAGTAATTTTTAAATTTTGAATTTCAAGTAAACCACTACTTATAACAGTCGAATTTCGCTGATTTTTGGATAATAACTTCATTAACTCCAGAGCATTAGCTACATGCATGGATAATACCTACCTTGTTCCATTTCACAAACACAGGTAGAAAGTTCATAATCAACTGATTATTTGAAAATCTGACAGATGTTGATGATGGTTATACATGGGGCAGGAATTCATTTATGATCAACTTAAGGTTCAAAAATGTCAACGAGTTTTGTTGTGAAACATTGAAAATTGCAATCGCCAGAGCGATTTTTAAATTTTGTTTCTGGTGAACTTCTGCATCTAATGATTTCAGAACATAATAGATAACGGTTAAACACTCGCCACATCTGGAACCTGTATATACAATTTTCACGAAGATCAGTTGAAAAGTCTGTAAAGGACAGACATTCATTCATTTTGAGAATTTTCCTCATAATTGAGGGTTTTCTCCATATATATATATATATATATATATGTATATGAAAATGAAAGTTTTCTTGGGTTTTCTGCATCTTGGATTTAAGTTCGGCTCTGGCCGAACTTGAATCCAAGACGCGGAAAACCCAAGAAAACTTTCATATTCATACTTACATCCGTGAAAATCTGCAATATAACATATATGGGACATTCCATATGAAATCGGCAAAAAAATTGTGAAAATTGAACTCACATCTTTAAAAGTTTACCATTTTTTTTACAGTGAAACTTTATGATATACTGAATATCTGAACCGAATTTCAAGTCTTCGCTTGGTGTAATTAAAGAGTAATAGAGCTGTCAATTTATCGTACTGTTTTAAATAGTCTCTTTTATAAAATATGTTTCTCGAAGTATGGCTATTCCCTCAACTTGAAAAGATAGTCACATTATAGATGATTTTATGCTCTATCGCTTGAAAATTAGTATGTTAATATTTACATTTTTCTGAAGGGCGTAAATGCAATTAATATACAATTGACCTTCCTCACCAAAAATGTTATAAAATCAAAAAGTGCCACATTATTACCTGAGCACCAGTTAATTTTTTGTAATTAGTATTAAAGTGGAGTCTTGAAAGGAAACTACCAAAAATAATTATTTTTCCTAAAATCTCCTATGTGTAGACTGCCCGCAATACCTTTCGCGTGAGTGGAGATCGCTCGCTCGTACAAACAATGACGGAGCTACTTGGTAATAGTCCTTTGCGCACTTAACAATATGTTTTATTGTTATTATCATCATTACATTATTTTTATTATCATTACATTATTTTTATTATCATTATTACAATTATTACATTATCATCATCATCATCGTGGACAAGTGGTTACTCTGCACGCCTCCGATTCCGAGGTTCGTGGGTTCAAACTCGATAGCAATCAATGGCATTTTAAAGGCGTAACAATTCTGAATGTAGCTTTCTCCAGAAGGAAGGAAATCCGTGAGTCCCGTGTCGTAAATTTATGGTACGTAGGAGAACCTCGCGCTTGAAATAAATTGCTACATAGTAAACGTCATTAAATATAACAATCTTTATTGATATATTCAGTAGGCGGTTAATTTTGTGCTGATTTTGGCTAATGTATAGGTTAATTTAAATTACTAAGCACCTACCAATTCAAGCTGGTAGGCCAATTAAAATATTTTCTAGAGAGTAGTTTTGTAATGTGTTGTAATGTTTTGTACTTGTACCCTACACCAATGTCTGATGTTGAATATTGTAAGTAATGTTAAGCTATCGATAATAATTTATAACAATTTTCATGCTGTTACAAGTAATATTTAAGAGGTATAAATATATTTTATGGCTTGGTATCACTTACTGATCTTGCATCCTCTACTCATGACATATCTAAGATGATATTAAAATGCACGATAATATTAGCTTTTATTATAAGCTAAATTATTTAATTATTATAGTATTTAATTTAATGTGTAAACTTCCCAATATTTAGGATGTGATATAACTTATAGAGAAAATAAAGTAAATAAATTTCAGGCTATTTGTGGAACCATAAAAAGAACCTTAGGTCGGAAAACAAGGAAAGATACGAAACTTAAACTATATAAAACAATGGCTGTTCCTTTGTTGTTGTATGGAAGTGAAAATTGGATAATGAAATCAAGCAGGATACAGACTGCGGAAATGCTGTTTTTACGTAATGTGAAAGGATGCACAAGAGCAGATAGAATAAGGAATGAAACTATATGGGAAGAATTAAATATATATAAAATTGAAGATAAAATCAGCGAAAATAATAAGAAATGGACAGAACATTTAATGAGAATGAACAACGAAAGAATACCAAAAAGAACCTTCCTGTATAATCCCAGAGGAACAAGAGATGTTGGCCGACCACGTAGAAGATGGACTCCACTTTTAACTTCGCCGGAACAGGCTGCATAGCCTAAACCTTGTAGTAGTGGAAGAAGAAGAACTTCCCATTATTCTCCTTTTATAACACAAAAGTATACCTCTAAGATTATTCTCTCATTCCAGAAACATTTAAGAAATTGTAAAATTATATATTAACACATAATATTGTTAATAACTATTGTATACTAATATATGCATAATTAAAATTATATTTAACTTCTAACTCACCATTCAGTCTTTGTAGATCTGCAAACTTGTGAGTTAAAAACAATAAGATATTATTTTAAATTTGACTGTGACACTTAACATGACAAGATGCACTAAACTTACTGATGTAAATCAACTGTCTGAACTTGAGAATTGTTGATGTAAAACAGATGTTTAAGGAAGACTTGCTGATGCTGCATTATTATCGTTTGGTAGGAAGTGGTACGAGTATTAAAACATTCGGTTTTATTTGGAAGTGATATCTTATAACAATACTATTTCGTCAAAGTTTTCAGGGTACAATAAAATACACTGAATAAAAAGTTATTTTAAGACTGAAATTAGTAATTATATCATAATAAAAATTTATACCAGTTTATTCAATTAATCATGAAAGAGTTTTTATTATATAATATTACATTTAAATTGTGATAAAAAATTTGTAACAAAATAAATAATTTGTTTAAAAAAAGGGCAGAAGATTACGAGTATTTGAGAATAAAGTTCTTAGGAATATTTTTGGATCAAAAAGAGATGAACAGACAGGTGAATGGAGAAAACTACATAATAATGAGCTACATGATCTGTATACGAAGCCAGATATAATAAAAACAGTTAAGTCTCGTAGGCTGCGATGGGCAGGAAATGTGGCACATATGGAGGATGAAAGAGGTGCTTGGAAATTTCTGGTAGGAAAACCGGAGGGAAAACGCCCAGTTGGAAGACTAAGAATGAGGTGGGAGAATAACATTATACATGATTTGAGGGAAGTAGATTATACAGGGGATAATTGGAAAACATTAGCTCGGGATGGGATGTATGAGAGCTTATGTCCGCGCTGCGATGAACCTACAGGTTCCACAGAGCCAGTGAGTGAGTTAGTTATAAATAATTTGTTTAATAATTCACAGTAAACATAGGTAACAGAGCTCTTTACTTCTCACTTCAGTAATAAAATTTGATAAATAAATATCTACTGCATAAGAATTAAAATATCGCCACTTTTATAAATTTACGGTATTGTTCCATTAAGCAGAACATATAATAATCTATTCAATTTAATGACAGTTGAAAAAGTCACTGATGAAGCTCTTTCAATAAAGTACATATGCGACCTTGGTTGTGAAATGAATCTGCTGCGCCGTGGACCCACGAGTTTTTTTTTTTACGAAAATAGAATAAAAAACATGTATATTGTCTGAACTATTCAACTCTCCAAAAGGGTAATTGCTGGAAATTAATCCTTATTACGTGAGTAGTATCCTGTATTTTTTCCGTTTTCATGTTTTGATATGTACTGCAGTAAACCGCCATAAAATAGAAAATTGATACCGAAAATAAAAATATCCTAATTATAAAAATAACATCCTTAAACTACATTATATCACCTATATAAATATGTTTGAAACAAATTTTGGCTGTTTACTGTTTCCGAAATATTAGTTAGTAAACGTTTTAGTTTATCATATTTACGATAATTTTAGATCATCATAAATACGAACCTATAAATGATAAAAATTAAATTTATGTATTAATACGTTTATAAATGTATTCACTATATTTAGGGATACATAAAATTAAAAAAATAAATTGCAAGATTTTTTGCTGTCCGATTTGATATGGATTGTCCCATATATATATATATATATATATAGATTGAGTAAAAGTTGAATGAACTTTGAAATTCCCAGGGAAAATGATTTGATTTCAAGGTTCTTCAGTCTATCAACAGAGGGAGCAACAGGCGGCTCTTCAAGATGACAAAACAACAGTCATGATGGAATCAAAGAAGGATCTGAAACTGATCTAAGAAGAAGGAGAATATGAGGGGAGGTGACATTTTACTTAAATATTGTCAATTACTAAGTAATTATTTTAATCAAGAATTATCCTACGGAGGTTTGTATGCTAATCATAAAGTCCACATTTTTGAAAAAAAAAATCATCCCCAAAACACCCTAGCTTATCAATTAAATAAACTTACCAACATTCAAAGCTGACTTCGTCTCCGCCTAAATGTATGTACTGTTCTGGAAATAAGTCCACAACTTCTTTAAACAACTTCTCTAGAATTGTGTAAGTGTTTTCATTTATGGGATCTATGGGTCCATACGTTCCATCAGGTTTTGTTCCTGAGTAGCATGGTGTTAGTAGCTCAGGGATCCCAAGACCCCATGACTCTGTGTGACCTACAAGCACAAACAAACTAACATTGTAAAAACTTCAACATCTACATCAACGATCTTCCCTCAGCTATATCAAACACAGAAATAAAGACAGCTCTTTTTGCAGATGACGATTATGTGGACATCTTCCACACAAATAGACAAATCTAAATTTTCTATGGTAGAGGTTCTTAACCTATTAGAAAAGTAGACCCACAACAATTTAATGGCCATTAAATACAGACAAAACAACATTTCAAATATTCAGCTTGAAGAAAAAAGTCCCAAAATTAAATCTTCAGTTCAAGAAAACAATCTTTAGACAAACAAATGAAATGAAATATCTAGGAACAATTTTTGATTCAAAATTATCTTGGAGAAAACATATTGAAGTAGTAGAAAATCAACGAAAATATTTTCAATCTTAAAAAGATTAGCCAGAGCAAAGTGGTGTAGTAATCGCCAGACTCTGAACACCACGTATAAAACATTCATCAAGCCAATACTTCTATACAACGGGGAGGTAATAATCACAGCAAATAACTCTAACATGAATCACCTAGAAGTATGCCAAAATCATGTTTTACGGCTTATAATTGGCGCAGCAAAATCAACTCCAGTCACAGCAATGCAAGCATTAACTCAGAACCCTCCAATATGTCTAACTTTAGAGGAAGGCACTAACACATCATGAAAAAAATGTTATGGTTAACAACATCAAAATGGGAAAAAAGACAGTTACAACCAACCAAGTTGAAAACACAAACAAGCTTCATGTCCAAAGTAACGGAAATAAAAAGAGATTTGAATCTTCCTAAATCTAAAGAAAATATTTTGATCAGAGAAAACCGTCTTACCTTTGAACCAATTAACATTCAGCTAAATTTAGAAGTTACAAAATCTGAAACTTCCACACCTGTAGTAAAAGCTCTAGTATTAGAAGTTGTGAATAAGAGATATCCACCAGAAGAATGGTTACATGTCTACACAGATGGATCTACTATTGGTAACAACTCAGGATCAGGAATTACATGTGCATTATTTTCATTTTATCAACCAGCAGGATACCACACAACAAATTTTAATGCAGAAGTAACGGCTATTCATATTTCACTCCAACAATTACTATACAGAATAAATAAATTTCAAAATGCTGTCACACTCTCTGATTCTAAGGCAGCAATATATGCAATAAATTCACACAAAATGAAGTCAATCCAAATTAAAGAGTGCCATAAAATGATTCAACAACTCCAAAAACTACAGAAAAGAATTCAATTGCAATGGATGCCTGCACATTGTGGAATTGCTGGATATGACATTTCTGATTTTCTTGCCAAAAAAAGGCTCCTATTTAATCCAGAATATACTAAAAGCTTACCTTTCACATCCATAAAAAGAATAATTAAAAACAAATATAAAATCAAACAAAACCAAGAACTATGTAATAAACCAAAGACAAAAAATTATTTTAGTAAAGAAGCCAGATATTATTCCAGAAATTCCACGTAAAACTGCAGTAGCAAAATTTAGACTGCTTACAGAACATGATTATTTGGCCAAACACTTATATAAAATAGGAATTTACACAAATCCAAATTGTCCTCTATGCAACAAAGATGAAAAAATGAATGAAGAACATCTACAAATCTGAAGTATTACCTGTTGGATCCACCATAGAAAAATATTGGAGGGCAAGAACGCTAATGGCTTTATTGCCAAGACCCAGCATTTGATAACAACAACAACAACTTTGTAAAAATCTTAAAAAATTGATAAAAGAAAGAATTCTTCAGACCGATAAAGCCATTAGTAAAAAATTCAGGAAATTTACATACAATCCTTCGACATATAATAAGTTTAAAAAAAAATTCAGAATTAGCACAAAAATGATTACAGTCTGAACAGATTGATTAAAACAAACAAAAATGAAAACATTAATGAAGGCAATACATCAGGGATTTATCAAATTGATTGTAAAGATTGTGAAAAATACATACATAAGAAAAACAAGGAACTTGAATACAAGACTGAAACAACACCTTAGAAATGTTAAAAATGGGCAATAACTGCACATGCATGGTCAAAAAAAAAACACAGAATTGAAACAAAGGACAAATTACTGAAACAATTAGACAAATCTTAGAAATTTATAGTTTGGAAAACCACATGTAATAAAAACTTTTAACACTCTATAATGGGCAGATAATGTTGAACAAAAGTGGAATGAAAGGGGTACGAAAACTTTTAGAAACCAGTAGAAAACTAGAAAAAAAAACATCCAGTAGAATGAGATGGGAGAATAACATTAACAATGATCTGAGAGACGTGAATTATATAGGGGATGATTAGAAAACAATCCATCCATAATAATTCTTCCCAAAGGCAGGTCTTCACTGCAATCATATCATTTTAATACTATGCTTGCAGCTTTACTAGGGAATTGTAGGTGTGGTAGCTTCACGTTGCTTTCCACACCGGTGAAGGATGATGATGATGATGATGATAAGGATGATGATGATAAGGACGATGATGGTGATGATAAAGGATGATGATGATGGATAAGGATGATGATGATAAGGATGTTGATGATGATGGCCATATAATTTCGGGAACCATTTGGGCCTTAAAGTTTTCCTGACATTTGTCTTAAAGGCGAGGAAAAACCCCGATAAAAGCCTCACCCAGAAAAACTGCCCTGACCAGGGATTGAACCCGGGCCTGCTGCATGACAAGGCAGCACGCTACCTCGAGACCACAGCGGTAGACTAGAAAACAGTAGCACAATTAATAATAGTAATAATAATAGCAGTGACAATAATAATAATAATAATAATAATAATAATAATAATAATAATAGCAATAATAATAATAATAATAATAACAGTAATAATAATAATAATAATAATAATAATAAAAAGTACTGTCCCATATGGAGCTGAAGTATAGAAATTCATCAAAAACTTATGTCGATTGAAATGGATTTCTTGAGGAGAGTAGCAAGATGTTCAAAATTGGGAGAAAATAAATAAGGTCATATGAGAATAAATAAATATTAAATACTCAATAGTACATAATATAAGATGCAAGCAATTAAATTGGTATGGGTACGTATAACGAATGCAAGAAGAAAGGTTACCCAGAAAAATCTGGCAATAGTGTCCACCTGGAAGAAGAAGGAAAGGAAGCTCTCGAAGCTCATGGATGCAAGAAATAAGAACTGGAATGGGAACAAGAGGACTGGAGAACATGGAGTGGATGGATAGAGACGAGTGGAGAAGGAAAATAAAAATTTAGGCACAGAAAGTTGTGTAAACATTGAAAAGAAGAAGAAGAAAAAGAAGAAGCAGCAGCAGTAAAACAATAATAATAATAATAATAATAATAATAATATATAATAATAATAATAATATATAATAATAAACCTACCAGGAGTATCAAACTCAACTAGAACTCTGATGCCTCTGATGCGAGCGTATTCAATAACTTGTCTCATATCTTCCCTCGTGTATATCTGGTTCCTTGGGTTGTAAGCTCCTTTTTCACTGCAACATAGTTTACATTTTTTAAATAAAATTTTATGATGGGAATTAATATTATGATGCAATTCACAATTTATACAAGTTTTTTACATCCAATGTATTTCTCACATAACCAATTTTTGAAGATGTTGTTTATATCATCAGCCAAAACTCCAACTCGAGTTAGAAAATCATGGAGTTTTATCAGGTGCGATGTAAACATTTATTTTTGATTCACTTACTAGGACATTCAATAAGTAACGGAAACACTGTTGTAAATCAGCGATCCTAGTGGTGACCATTGTAATCTTGTAGCATGTTGTTGAGCAGTCTTTGTTGTATAAATCTGTAATATTGAAAGTCTCGAAATAGCAATATTTTGTGAATACATTCACTGTTTCTCACATTCAGTAAGTAATACCACCGTAAAAACATGTTCAGTAGAATTTGTTTAGAAGGTGGAATTAGGGAGTACTTGAACATCCACCAAATTCACCAGACAGGAGCCCTTGTGACTATAACTTGTTTTCAAACAGTAAAGAACCTCTACGAGGCATTCCATTTCAATCAAGAGTTGATATCCAGAAAGTTCTAGATTGATCAGATGAGAGAGATATTTCAAAATGGTGCTGCAGATGGAGTGTCTGTCTTCCAAGGATTTGGCAAAGTATAGTTGACTTGACGAGAGACTAAAAATGAAGTTCATAATTTTAAAATCATTAGGAAGTAACATTTATAAGGTTAATTAATTTGATATGAGTTTGTATTTTTATAACAATCTTACCTCATATGATTGTTTTGTCGGACATATGTTTAAGGCCGGTATTCTTGAAACCAACTCTCCTCTCGAAGTGAGTGACATGTGAGTGGCTCCGCCTTCCTATGACGTCGAGAGTATTCTTGAAACCAACTCTCGCTCAAAACTCTCGTTTTGGCCACGCCTTACTCACTTATTAATGTCAAATTCTTAAGTCGGCAGTATACCTGTCTTTCGCTTTGTTTGCTCCACAGTAGAAATGGCGGAATTCCAAAAGTGAATAATCTTTTGGGTTTGGAGGCACAGAAGTTAATAGAAGATGTGGAAATTGAACAAAATCTACGGGATCAAGCGAATCGCCGTCGCCGCCTGTACTTTCAGGATATTCCCCGATATACAGGTAAGTCATGTAATATATGCTGTATGATTCATTATATTCTAACTTTTTCAATATGCATCGTGAGACTTCTTAAAATCTAGTGTTGTTTATTACAAACGTGTATGGAAATACTATATAAACCGATTACAAATAATTCATGTAGAGAAATAAAATATCACTCTCGTGTATAATCATTAACATGATCGTTTTTTTGTTTTGTATATTACACGCAAAAAAAGTGAAATTTTTATTAACTCCGGTCACATAACGAACAAAATTGGATAATAATTAGTAATTCAATAGTACGATATATATGTGTATGTATATATATAATATAAGGAAAATGCAATAATGAAACATCTTCATTCAAACTACTGTAGTAGAAATTAATAAAACAAGATTTCTATTAATTTTTTAATACTTAACATTATTATTATTTAATTTAAAGAAATTAACTTCATTTCGTGTGTTTTTGTTGGGACAAGTTAGTATACGCATGATTAGTTTATTGAATAATATGCAAGCAATTTATTTTGTTAGGTTAGGAAGAGTGTAATGGGTGTATGTCAGTTTTCTCATAAACTGTTTGGGAATTTATTAAGAAGGTTATTATTTCGATTTCACATTTATATCCTGCCACCTGGTGAAGGTTACATTAAACATTCGCGCATGTGCAGTGCGATTCTGTAGAAATTATTCATTGAATAGATGAGAGTCAAATACTAAGTTTACCCATAATTTACTTCACTCTTTAAATTATGCACATGAAAGATTATCTGATAATGCTTAATTTAATTTTATGCTAAACTCCTCGATTCAGGAACAAATACTTAATCAATGTGTGGCCACACAAATATTAAATTTATTATGGCATAAATATTGTGTCATACCAATTGTGAATTTATTCAATTTGTTTATTAATTCTATTCACAGGAAGTATGCAGCTTGTAGTGGCAGACCTCCCTGGCATCAGCCAAAGTACTGTGTCACCTGTCATCAGAAAAGTATCCACCTCTATTGCAGAATTGAAACTACAATTTATAACATTCCCTAATGGAGATGAGGTTCGTCATCTCCATTATGAATTTCATACAATTGCTTGTTTCCGTGGTGTAGTTGGATTCATCGATGGCACGCATATAAAAATAAGGAATCCTGGAGGAGAATATCCCGAAATCTTCAGAAATAGCTTGGGCGTATTCTCCTTCAACTGTCAGGTATGTACAAAAACTAGTTAAGTCAAGTATTTTGTGTGTTATTATTATTATTTTATTTCACTCCCTCTCTCCAAGCGTCAACAGGCCTAAAGGCCCTTATGCTCTTTAATTGACATCATTAGAGTTGTAATTCAAAACTGATAATGAAAGATCCAACTATTTTTTTTTTAGAAGCTTTATTTTTTAGAGTTCAGGTTCTTCTACATTCGTAAATCTACGACATGTGATCCATGGCTTAAGTTGCCTTGATCAGTATTGTAAGAAAATTGAATAAAGCCATTAGTTGCACTGTCTTAAATATATAGCACATAAAGCAGACCTCCAAGCAGCATCTGTGAACCATTTTAGGTGAATACTTGATTTATGATGCTTTTACTAACTAAATAATTGTGTGCCAAGTAGGAGATTTTGTAGACCAATATCAGTGAGAAACATTTTGAAAATGTATTGTGTAATATTGTTCTAGATTACTACCTCATACCATTTATCCCATAACATAACATAGATTTTTTGCATAAATAACAAATAAAATATTAACCATATTTTAATTTTTTTCATGTTTTTATAAATTTACACTTTCCAAACCTTAATTTTTCTTCCTTAATTAATCTAGGTTGGAAAGTGTTAATTTAATAAAAACTTCAAAGTATGAAGCTTTACCGTTCAAAAGTAATGTATAAATTTCTCAATAAAAGTACTTCTGAATAAAAGATTCCAATTTGGGCATGTTGGTAGTTTGATGGTCTTCGGACGCACGAGATCTTGTATAAGTAAAAGAAATGTTGACATTCTTATCGGTGCTCAGATGGTGTAACTTGGTAATTGTACTAATGTACAGAATCATTGATCCAGGGTTCAAGTCACAATTCAAGCATTTTTTTCTCTTCTTTATTAAGGTAACAAGTAAAGTTTTACGGAAAAACTTTGCACTTAAAAACTAGCAGTGAAAGATTTTCAAAGTCCTATAGAATAACAGTGTGCATGCGGCCAGAGTTTTGAGAGCCACCAATAACCCACAATCGAACCATATTGATTATCATCCTCGATTACAATCCATCGCTCTGAAATTTAAATGAATGCCATATTTGCAATAAATCCCCAAATCTATGTGTAAAAGATATATGAATAATCTTAAAAGTACAAACGTTTCTGAAAAATGGGTGTATCACTTTACTTATCGCGCCCAAGGCTGATCCAACGCCGCGATAACCCAAAACAGCGATAGAAAAATCATAGACTAAGTAATATACTCTGTGGAGAAAATAGCAGTTAGCATCACAATATTTCTAACAGTGTCATAAAATTGTGATTTGCACATTTAAATAAATACTTCAAAACTGTCTAATAATGTTATAAAAATTGTTTGAAAAAGTTTAAAATATTAGGAAATACAAAATAAGTGCTATAGTGTTACAATAATATAACTGAAAAATCAAAGCGCTAGTAAAAGTGCAGTTGGAGCCAAATTTACTTCCAATAAAACAATTGACGAAACAACATCACAATTTTAAACGCAAATGACAAAAAATGAAGTGCTTGTAATGGCCTATGAATTAAAAAATGAATAGTTTTTCGTCAGGAAACGGCCATAGTTTTATAGTAAGAATTTTGAATATGAAAAATTGAATATATATATATATAAAGTAAAGTAAAGTAAAGTGATCCCACAACAGACCCGGAGGTCCTTGGGGTAGTAGGAGGTTAAGGCTCCCACCTTTTCTCTAGACAATCGGCACTTTATGTCGACCGGGTTGTCAGCCCTGCGTGACGGCCGCCTTTACCCCAGAACAAGCGTCTGGTACTCATTTCCGTTAGAGGCTGAGTCCGACCCCAGGGCCATAGTGCCGGCCAGGAGGGTTTGGGTCAGTTTAAATTGAGTTGGTGTTTACTTGATGAAAATCCATATTAATTAATTAAATAAAAATAAAACTTAGTTTCATTCAATTTTCATATTTATTAAGATATAATACAGTGACAGCTGTTTCGGTACATGTCTGAAGAAGGTACAGTGTACCGAAACAGCTGTCACTGAATTATATCTTAATAAATATTAAAATCGAATAAAACTAAGTTTTACTTTTATTTAATTAATATATATATATATTTATTGCATTGAGAGTAGCTTTTTATATCTTGGATTTTTTTTTTATTTTCAGGCCATTGTGAACTTCACTATGGAATTCATAAACAATCGTTACAGGCTGGCCAGGATCTGCACACGACAGTCGTATGTTCAAAAGTAGCATGATCTGTGGCCAATTTGAAGAAGGAGAAGTGTCTGGCATTCTCCTGGAAGACAGTGGGTATGCGTGCCATCATATTTGTAATGACACCCTCTCCTCAACCCACAAACACGAGCTGATTTCAATTTATAAACTCAAACTTGAAACGACGACGACTGTTATAGTTAAACACAATATAGCGAGGAGGGCAAACGATGCCGAAATAGAGGATCTCTGCCACCAATAATGCTATCTCAGTTGTGAATGAATGTTTATGATTTGCCAAATGGAAGGGCTCTAATAGATGTCCACTTTTAATAATAAGTAAGGTGAATACCGAGTCATCCTTCCTCATAACTGGTGTTCTATTTGAAGTAGTTTTGATATTTCACGTATACCATCGTCAGCTTTTCCAGACTGTTGAAATTTAAGTGTTGTCAGCTCTGGACATAGAGGAACGAAAATGTTAATTTCTCAACATTCTGGAAAAGCTGACATGGTATACTTTATATACAGACACTATTTCAATAGAACACAACAAGTTATGAGGTAGAATAACTCCGGATTAACCTTATTTGTTATTAAGAAGGACCTAATAGAGTTACTACTTACTTTCCCATTGTAATTTTTACTTGTAATTTTAGGATTGTGATTGGACAAAATTATATGAACACTTTCTTTCACTACACTATCATGTATTGTGCAATTTTTTTTGTCTTCTATACTTCCTCTGCTGTAAGGCTGTTAAACATATTTGTGTTGTGTATATAGACCATTATGTGTTAAAAATGCAGATTTCCTCGTCTAAATTTGTTTGGTGCGTCTGTAACACTATATCATTTTGTCTAACCTTAAATTTTATTTGTTCTAATGTGTAATTTAAATAGGGCCCTATTCCATGTGACATATCAGCTATAAACTTTGTAATTGTCCTTTAAGTCACTAACACTATCATTTATTGGATAACATAAGTTAAAATGCGTGCACATTTATTCACATTTCTGGTATAGCCAATTGTGAACATGTTTATTTAATTCAGTTTGTTTGTTTTATGTCCCGCACCATAGCTGAATGGTTTAAGGCAAGATGCTTTGTCAGAGAGTTACCAGACTTGCGCTGGTTCGGGTCTCCATGGGGAAAACATTTTTTCTTGTGATTTTGGCCAGTAATTGGGCCATTGCTCACTCAGCATCATGAGGCATTTGGGTAGCTACAATAAGTAGCGGCTCCAAGTTCAGAAAATCAGCTATAATGACTGGGGGACCTGACATGCTGACCACATATCAATCCTACACTGGGTGAATGATCTTCTATCTCTGTGATCAACTCATGTGGAAGTGAGTCCAACAGCCAGCTAGTAGGCCAAGAGCCTTCTAGAGGCCTTTCAAGCCATGGGTTTTTTTATTATTTTATATTCCGTTAAGTGAGTCAAATAAGTTATTACATGTTACCTCATAAAACTCCGTGATCTTCACATGGACTGGTTTCTGAAGCTATTGCTTGTATCATCAGCCAAGATTCCATTAACTCCATAGTCTGAGTTCTGGTTGATGATAGAGGAAAATAACTTCAGAAACCGGTCCTGTGAGAATCACCCAGTTTTATGAGGTGAGATGTAATAATTTGACTTACTTAATTTATTTGCCTGATAATGTAAATTCCCATCATAAAAATTTCATTGATTAAGTAGGTAGATCCTTGGCAAGCTGTTATTGGTTTGTTATCTTGTTTTCCGTAAGTTGGGTATGGAAACTTAAAAGCCTTATGATCCATCCATCCATAGTAATTCTGCCCAAGGGTAGGTATTTCACTGCAATCATAGCATTTTCATGCTATGATTTGCTAGGTAATTATAGGTGTGGTAGCTTCCCGTTGCTTTCTTTCCACAACGGTGAAGGATGATGATGATGACACCGGATGATATTTGGGGACTGTTGGTCCCTAAGCTTCCTGACATTTGTCTTACAGTTGAGGAAAACCCCAAAAAAACCTCTCCCAGGAGCTTGTCCCGACCAGGAATTGGACCCACTGCATGACATGGCAGCACGCTACCTCGAGACCACAGTGGTGGACACGATGAGGTATTATATTCTAAAAAATGTGTAAATAGTAATGTTTCACAATAATATATAAGGTATTAGTGTTACAAATTTGTGTGTTTATGTACATTGATAGCTGTGGTAATGTTCATGTATGTAAATCCATATTGATTCTTGTATATAATTGTTATGAGTAATTATGAATGCTGATAATAATAAAAAGCAATGTTTTTCAAATGAAACATATTTTGTATTTATTTCAGGTGTCATACATATTAGTTCCACAATAAATATAAGTATGGACTGTTTTCTTTAATTTCATTTTCCTGCATTGTTCCAAGAACTAGAATTCACTTCTGTTTTCTTTTATCATGACATACAAAACTCATGTCACCAAAAACACATGTTCCAAAAACAGATGTTTATTTCCAATATGCAGTTCCCTAAGATTCATCCAAATACTCCTCCCATCTAAACCTTCCTAATGGTATTTTCTCAATAAAATAAATACATTTGTCGCTATAAGTTTTATAAGTTTGTTATGGGTTGATCATGTAGATTGAATAGACAGTAGAAGAAATTTTTATTGGATTAAGTTCGTTGAGGAAAAGGTTCAGTGGAGGGCTTTAGTGAATGTGCCATTTATCTTATGTATTTCATAAAGCCCTAGAGCTTGCAACATAAGTAGTAAAACCAATCAGCTATTCAAGGGGACATATTTGAAAAAATCATGTTGACGTGAGGATGAGGTAAAACAGTAAACTGAAATGAAGTTTCATGCAATGACTACATATTTTAAAGATGGTTGTTTATATAAATGCCCTTATAGGACTGTAGGGCAAAGTAAGTTGGCATGATATATAATGCATATAATGTTCCATTTTTTTGTTTTGATATAAATTTTAGAATAACACTGATAGAGTATCAAAGTTTATAAATTATGACTATAGTCTTGTATCAGGAGAAGCATTAATGACCATAAGGAGAAGAGACAATACTAATAATTTACATAACATGGTGATTAAAGATTTGTGGTGAATTACAGCAATAATTAATACATAGTTACTTAACAGTTTCTATAAACGGAAAAACTGCACTTAAACTAGCGTGGAATATTTTCAAAGTCCAATAGAACAACAGTACGCATATGTCAGGTTTTATATAGCCAGCGATAACCCACAATCTAACCACATATCGATTATCATCCTCGATTACTATATGTCGCTGTGAAATTTAAATTACTAATATTTTGCAATATTAAGAGAAAATAGCATCATAATATGGTCTACCAGTGTCATAATATTGTGATTTGCATATTTAAATAAATACTTCAAAATTGTCTAATAATGTTATAAAAATTGTTTGAAAAAGTTTAAAGCATTAAATAATGTTAGTTAATACAGAAGAAGAGTTTACGACAATATAAATGAAAAATCAAGCGCTAGTAAAGTAGTGCAGTTCGAGCCCTATACCATATGTATATTTTTTTACCAAAATCTCAACCTTGAGGTTAAGGAAAATAAAATGCACCATCAAAAATTGATTAATAACTTTGTATTTATTTGATGTTATTTACATAACGTGGTGATGGTAATTTCTTACTATGTTCTTAAAATATTATCTTCATAGTGTAATTTTGATAATGGTTTTCTATTAACAATTACAACAATAAATTAATACATAGTTACCTATCAATGATTTTATAAACCATAATAATAAATTATTATTTTGCTACAATTTCGACTTTTGAGGTTAGGCCTACAAAATTATTAGGACCTATAGTATTACCTGTTATGCACAAAGGTATACCTATTATCCATAAAGATAACATAATAAAATAAAATAGACCATCTCAAATGGATCACTAATACTGTTTTTAATTTGATATAAATAGATCACGTATATTATATTAATTTGGTTTGTTGATATCCCATAACGTACATATAACGTACGCTTTTCTTCATCACAATACACATGTAAAAAATATAAAAGCTGTGGAATGTTACAATTTGACCTTTTATACTTTTCTTACTACATTTATCAATAATATAAGCCTATTCAGATAACTAATTTTATAAGGGATAACTGGGCAATATATATTTTTTACTTTCATTGTTGGACATTTCTATATGTAGGAAATCCCAATTTTGCCATGAATACGTTTTGGTTACACACATATATTGTATGTTTAACCTCAATCAGATTCTATTTCCTCATTTTTGTAATAAGTTTAATTTATTTTAGGCAAACAATCACATTCCCATAACCTATACAATTGCAGACGATTTTTAAAAGACGCCATATTTCACAATCATATGGATTATTTCTCTATGCATTTTTAAAATCATTGCCAACATACGCATTTTTCCATCTCGCCTGAGATAGAGATAAGATCGGATAAGATGGTTTCAAGAAAACCATCTCTCACTCTCGTGGTCAGACTCAACTTACGAAAGTGAGTGAGGTGGGGGAGAGGAGAGTTGGTTTCAAGAATACCGGCCTTAAAGCTGTTGCTCTATCAGACAAAATATATATACAGAAGAACAAGGAGAAAATTATGAATTCTGAAATTCCCGAAGAAAGGAGCCTCATTACCAAGTTGTTTGGAACACAGATCCAGGGCCGACAACTTGAAGAAAAGAAGAAATCAGTTTGTGTAAACGCTGATGATGGAGCAACAGCTTTGAAACATATGTCCAACAAAACAATCGTATGAGGTAAGAATGTTAAAAAAATACAAACTCAAATATTGAAGTTCATAATGTCAAACATAAATAAATTTTTTGTGATGTTATAGCAGTGTTGCCATTATTTATTGCATTCCCTAGTATATAGAAAATAACATATAATTTTATATAATAAATTTAAGAGAATAACTTATTTTCAAATATAACTTCTGATAATTGTTAAGAAATCAAGAAGTTAGTGTAAGTTTGGGCAAGTTAGGATGAGAAAATGGGCAAGTACACTAGTTAATATTATTCGTTTTTAAACACCTTAATGATGGACAAATTATATTTGAAAAGAAAAATATACGCCTAGACTGGGGTTTGAACCCAGGACCTTTGACTTTCTACGTCAATGCTCTTCCATCTGAGCCACCTAGGCCTCCAATCTAAACGCGTATTTTTCTCTTACACAAAGTTAATTCCCTAACCCCAAATGTTACGAGCCGTTGCTACGATTTTTCCAAATAACATTGAAAGAAGCACTACTGGCTTTATAAGTAATGTTTAAATTCCCAATAAAAAGTCTTCTTAATAAAGAAGCCGCCATTTGCAAAAATCGTAGCAACGGCTTGTAGCATTTGGGGTTAGGGAATTAACTTTGTGTAAGAGAAAAATACGCGTTTAGATTGGAGGCCTAGGTGGCTCAGGGCTCATGGAAGAGCATTGACATAGAAAGTCAAAGGTCCTGGGTTCAAACCCCTGTCTAGGCGTATATTTTTCTTTTCAAATATAAGTACACTAGTACTTGCTATTGGTAGCACCATGTATCTCCTTCAGACGAATTGAGAATTGTATATGAAGTAGGGATAGAAAAATTGAAGATGTACAAAGCATCAGGTTCAGATAGGATCCAACAGAACTGATAAAATCAGAGGGAGAGAAATTGATGGACAAGATACGTCGGTTACTTTGTAGGATTTAAGAAAAAGAAGCTCTTCCAAATGAATGGAAAGAATTGATTATTATCGTACCAATCTATAAGGAAGGAGATAAAACTGACTGCAACAACTGCAGGAGCATCTCATTATTTACAATTCATACAAAATTCTAACAAATATATTAGTAAGCAGACTTACTCCTTATATTGATGACATTCTAGGAGATCAATCAATGTGGATTTAGAAAAAAACAGATCTACAACAGATTAGATTTTTAGCATAAGACAGACTTAGAAAAGAAATAGGAATATGATGGCACTGTACATCAACTATAAATATGTAGACTTCAAAAAGCATATGGTTTCAGTTAAGAGTGAGAAGTTACATAGTATCCTGCTTGGTGATCAGAATTCCTAATAAGTTTGTTAGACTTATACAAATGTGTCTAAATGGCACAAAGAGTAGGGTGCATGTATGCAAATAGTTTTCAGATAATTTTGAAATTCACAATGGGTTGAAGCAAGGAGATGCACTATTTCTTCTACTATTTAATTTTGTACTAGAGCATGCCATCAAATCTTTGGAGAACGAAGAAGGCCTACACCTCAATAGAATGTTAGTTTATGCCGATGATATAGTGTTATTGAACGATAACGAGGAGATACTAAGGAACAACATGCACACTCTATTGAGTAACGCTAAGAAATTAGGACTGGAAGTAAACATCAATAAAACTGAATATATGTTAACACACAGAAACACATTATATAATGGAAATGGAAAACAAATGACAAATGAAGGAAATTTTGAAGATGTGGTTGATTTCAAATATCTAGAAACAGTAATTACAAATAGGAATGAGATGCACAAAGAAATTAAACATAGGCTCAATTCTGGAAATGCGTGCTATTGTGCATTACAGGGACTCTTGTCGTCCCAACTCCTTTAAAAAAATGCTAGACTGTAAATATATAAAACAGTTATTCTCCCAGTTATATTATATGGATGTGAAATATGGACTTTTACTTTAAGGGAGGAAAGAAGAATACAAGTATTTGAGAATAAAGTTTTTAGAAAATTTTTGAGCCAAAAAGAGATGAACAGACAGGTGAATGGAGACAACTACATATAGTGAGATACAAGATATGTATAAGAAGCCAGATATAATAAGAACAGTTAAGTCTCATAGAATGCGATGGGCAGGACATATGGCATATATGGGGGATGAAGAGGTGGATGGAAGCTTCTTGTAGAAAAACCAGAGTGGAAAATACTCGGTTGGTAGACCATGAATGAGATGGAGAATAACATTATCCATGATTTGTGGGAAGCATATTATAGAGGGGATGATTGGAAAATATTACTGAGGATAGGGTTGTATGGAGAGCTTATGTCCACGTGACTATGAACCTATGGGTTCAATAGAGCCAGTGAGTTACTTAGTTATATGTGGAAAGAAATGTTAATGCTTGTATCGTCGTTTGAATGGTGTAATGGACAGCACAATCGTACCGAGAACGACAGGTCCAGGATTTAAATCCCAGTTCAGACATTAAATTTTCTTTCAAAATAATAATATCCAGCATTGGAAAGTGTCAAATTTAAAATATTTCATAAAAATACATTAGATTGGTTTAACATTCACTTTTTTTTAGCGTGTTTTTGTGATAAGTTGGCTACACTGAGCAATAAGTAATACATATGGTATTTTACATTGCAAATATGAAGATTTTAGGTTACTTTGACCTCAACTAACTAACTCACTGACACTATCGAACCCATAGGTTCATGGCCGCGCGGACATAAGCTCTTCGTACATCCCTATCCTCAGCTAATGTTTTCCTCAGTTAATGTTTTCCAATTATCCCCTGTGTAATCTACTTCCTTCAAATCAAAGTTATTCTCCATCTCATTCTTGGTCTACCAACTGGGTGTTTTCCTACAAGAAGCTTCCATGCACATCTTTCATTCCCCATTAGTGCCACATGTCCTGCCCATAGCATCTATGAGACTTAACTGTTCTTATTATATCTGGCTTCCTATAAAGACCATGTAGTTCACTGTTATGTAGTATTTCCCCATTCACCTGTCCGTTCATCTCTCTTTGGTCCAAAAAATTCCCTAAGAACTTTATTTTCAAATACTCGTAATCTCCTTTCTCCCTCCCTTAAAGTAGAGTCCATGTTTCGCATCCGTATAATATAACAGGTAGAATAACAGTTTTTATCTTTCCAGTTTAATGTTTTTTGAAAGGAGTTGGGACGACAAGCACACATTCCAGAAATGAGCCTATGTTTGATTTCTTTGTGCATCTCATTCCCAATTGTGATTATAGTTCTAGGTATTTGAATTCAGCCACTTCCTCAAAATTTCCCTCATTTGTCATTAGCTGTTCATTTCCATATATGATGTATTTCTATGTGTGTCCATGTATTTAGTTTTATTGACATTTACTTCCAGTCCCAATTTCTTCAATATATCACTTAATTCTAAGGCAATTCTCATATTTTTTCTTTGGGCAAAAATCAATGTATATACGGGTGAATCATAAATATGGCTATATGTTTGATTGCGTTGTGTGATGAAATATTACCATTACAGGAAATATGAAAATACCATTGGAAGGCAAGTATTCAAATTACAACAATGGAATAAAACAAAACAGTGTAGAACTTGTCATTAGTCAAATGGCGTTGAATATGCAACAGCAAATTACAATTGTTGCATGGTCAATAACGTATGCTAATGATCGTGAGGCGCAAGACGGGCAAGACGTGAGTTTTAACGTAGCATTGAAACGCGTCGATGTGGGGAAGTGGAGAAAACGACTGCTGGAACATTGAACCGTCGACTGGAAGAAAACACTGCGGGAAGGATGCAGAAAATCAAACCTCCTGGAAGGCCTCGCATTAGCACGGATTGCAGAAACAACGAAGAGAATTGTGGAGGCGTTAGACGCTAGCCCACAAAAATCAACCCGCCAAGCTGCACGTGAGCAGTGATTGTTTTGTTTGTTCTATTGTTGTAATTTGAAGCATTCCCTTCAAATGATATCATATTTCCTTTAATAATAATTTTTTGTCACAAAATGCGATCAAACGTATAGCCATATTTCTGAATCACTCTGTATTTTGTCTCAGGTAATTATTCACATACTGCAAAATTAAATTGTGTTTTTCCGGTTTTTATTTGAATTTGTGCAGGTAGTGCTGTGGTATAGAATCTCCGATATATATGTTTTATAACAAGCTACTTTTTGCCTTACTGACCTGAGTTCTGGGAACACTTCACTCTGGTATGGGAAGCTGTTGTCATCCACAATGTGCCAGTGAAACACATTAAGTTTGTTAGCCTCCATTCCATCGAGAAGCAGCAATATAGCAGGCACTGGGTAGAAGTGACGAGATGTGTCCAGTAGCAGACCTCTGTGAGAGTACCGTGGAAAATCCATTATGGACGTGCTGTTCACTTTCAGCTGAAATAACATTCATTTCAGATTAATATACATTGTTATGGAGCATAGATGGTCAAGGCAATACAATATTACTCATATTTGAAGAGAAAAATTATATGCCGAAACTGAGACTCAAACCCAGGATCTTTGGCTTTCCGGGCCAATGTTCTATACCGACTGAGCTACCGGGGCGAGTTACAATCTAAATAAAAAAATTATCTTATATACAATGTAAATTCTCGAGCATCAAATGCTATGAAACTTTGTTCCTATCTTTGCAAATGGCGGCTTCTTTATTAAGAAGACATGTATTTGGGAAATTTTTATATTAAATTATAAAGCCAGTACGCTACTTTCGATGTTTTTTATTTTTCATTTCGTACATCTCAATGATGGATAAATCATATTTGAAGAGAAAATTATACACCTGGACTGACTCAAACCCAGGACCTTTGGCTTTCCGGGCCAATGCTCTACGGACTGAGCTACGGGGGCGAATTACAATCTAAATGCAAATTTTTCTCTTATACTATACGTTGTAAATTCCCGCCCACCAAATGCTATGAGACCTTTGTTCCTACTCTTTGCAAATAGCGGCTTCTTTATTAAGAAGACATTTATTTGGGAATTTTTATATTACATTATAAAGCCAGTACAGCCTCTTTCGATATTTTTATTATTAATTTCATACATCTCAATGATTTCGAGACAAATAATATGGGAAATTATTCCAAAGCCGGGAAGAATTAAAATGTATTACTTCTGGGTGGGCTCGGAAAGCCAAAGGTCCTGGGTTCGAGTCTCAGTCTGGGGTATAATTTTTCTCTTCAAATATGATTTATTCATTATTGAAATATATGAAATGAATAATAAAAAAAATATTACTAGCCCAAGTTATATCTGCACGGAAAATATGCTAGGAATGTGCTGTCGATTCTCTTCCTTCTCTTACTATGTTGTCACTTCCTGTCCCCTGTGTTGTATTATTTGACTGGGAGGTGAGCGCTGATAAATACTGTGCTTTTTTAATTGATCCTTCACCTAGAGTAGTCATTAACAAAATGAATAATCTGGCAAACAACTGAGGAATGAGCCGACCCCCCTTCACCTTCCTCATTACATGTGGCCAATTCTCGTTTCCTGTATTGTGTGGGAAATTACTGTACTCTCAGAGAAAGAAAGTCCCAAGAAGGAATGCGACTCGCCAAGCGAATCTACGTTGTATTGTACACTTCGAAAACATGGTTTAGCACCATCTAATAAAATCAGTCCAAGGCTTATATGAAGAAACTAAAGTAGTGATGAAAACTGATGGAAAAAGGTCAGAAGAAATTTTAATAAATCAAGGAGTTAGACAAGGGTGTAGTCAAACAAGAAAGTAAAATCCAAGCAGCCGAGATTAAATTTTTAAGAAGAGTAAAAGGCTGCACTAGAATGGACCAGATAAGAAACGAGGATATCCGGAAGAACTGCAGATCTATTCCATAAAAAAAAAACATGGTTTGGCAATGAGCTTCAAACATAATTGAACGGCGTTATGCATCAACCGGCTATGCACCATTATGCAAGTTTCTAGAAAAATACGTTTAAGGTTTAAGTCATTATTCACTATTTATTGTAGCGCCAAACGAACAATAGTGGATATTGCAAGTTATTTTTCTTATCTGACAGTTATGCATCAACAGTTTAAGACGCGGGACATTTGGCGCTTAGCTGCATATGCAAAATTTAAATTAGCATTTATGAAGATCTGGTTTCATAGGCTTTTGTTGCAAAACACAGAACCTATGATAGGACTGATGGCGTTTACATTTATCTGTAATAATAAGGCTATATTTAAAGATTTGGCGCTAAAAGTGTGCGTACACTTACTTCATGAGCCAGTGCAACAGATGGCATCAAAATATCATTTTTAAACGGCGCTTAGCCGGCTGATGTATAAAAACGTCCAATTAAAACTAATATAGCATATAATACTAATTGCTAATTACCATATTAATACAATTAATATGTCTAATTGATATGTCTATTACGCTCGTTTGGTTCACGCCGTAGCGTAGTGGTTAAGGCACTGAGCTAAAAGCCGGAGGGTCGAGGGTTCAAGTCCCGTTGGGGTCAGGATTTTTAAACTGACCCAAACTCTCTGACGGCACTATGGCCCTGGGGTCGACTCAGCCTCTAACGGAAATGAGTACCAGACGCTTGTTCTGGGGGTAAAGGCGGCCGTCAAGCAGGGCTGACAACCCGGCTGACATAAACTGCCGATTGTCTAGAAAAAGTGGGAACCTTAACCTCCTACTACCCCAAGGGCCTCCGGGTCTGTTGTGGGATCACTTTACTTTACTTTATTACGCTTGTTTATAGATGACGATAGTAGGAATTTGTTCCAACTGATCTCATTTGTTATGCGCAGCAGAATGGTACAACATGGCATTATGTCAAATTAGGTGAAAACTGCATTTTCTTCTATATACTGGTTTAAATAATATAGTAAAAGCTCTTTATTCGTGGATTAAAAAATTGCAACACAGTTCTTGTATTCGGGGCTAAAAAAATCTTTATTCGCGGATCCAGTTGGTATATTAGGATTAGTATCCTTTATTAACCATCAGCAGTTTTTTTTCTGCAGGCAAGTGCCAAGGCGGCTTTTACAAATGGTGATTCAAACTAAATGGACAAATAAATATAAAAAAAAACCTTATTGTAATTAACCATAAGTTCATTGTTAAAAGCTGTTGTTGTATTTCACGTGTCGATGTGTACTTTGATAAATGCCACCATCGTCACAACCAGTATATTATTTTTTCCACTTGTCATTTGTTGCAATAATTTTGATTGAATAACACGTGTCTCTTGTGCTTTTTTCCCAGTTTGTAATGTCGAGTAAAAGGAAAGACAAATTAGTAGCGAAGAGAAAAAAAATAGTGTTGCCGCTTAAAGTAAAAAAGTAGAAATGCTTGACTGTTTAGAATACGCGTTGGTGAGTCGTTTGTTGTCTATATCACGCTGTTTCAATGTTAATGAATCAAGAAATCCGAGGACAAAATAAGGAATTCTATCGCAGAATTCACAGCTGAATATAGATCTTAATTGAAAGACCTTTTGAAAGCAGTAAAACAGGAAAACATTACTAAATTCTTTAAGTCCTTGCCTAAACCTGATAGTAATAATTAATAGAAATTGTTTAAAATCTCTCATTAATTGATTTTATTTTAATATTTTTATTTTATTCTATAATCTGGAACATATCCCTATATACCCATACAAATTACCATTCCATATTCACCGTTTCTGTATTTGCGGCATATTTGTGTAACATATCCCCCGTGAATAAGGAGCTTTTACTGTATATTATAAACAGTATATATATAGAACAAATATTTTATTTGTTTTATTACATTTGGTAACACTATAAAAATACAATCATCAATAATTCCTTCCAAAATGCTGTAATACTTTCTGACTCTAGCTCAGCCATAATGGCACTAACAAACAACCAGACCACCCAAGACCATAGAATAATAGAAGCCAAAATATGCATCAGGATGTTGAAAATCTAAACAAAAATGTTGTTCTACAATGGATTCCAGCACATTATGGTGTGGAAGGTAATGAGAAGGTTGATATGCTTGCAAAAAAAAGGTACACTCATCCAACAGAGTAAGATCAATTACCTATCTTACAAATCAGTACAACTCTACACCACAAAATGAAAATAAAATCCCATATAGCCGAACAAACAAAATCCAATGTGAAACCAAGATATGGAAGACATTACTAGAACCAAATACAATACCAAACAGCCCCCGATCAATTGCAGTTGTATATCATTTCGTCTTGAAACTGGTCATGATTGCTTGGCAGCACATCTACATAGAATTAAGCTACTAGACTCTCCACACTGCATGGTATGCAAGGACACAAATTTGATAATGAACAAGGATCACTTGATGTTCTGCGCTGATCTTCAGAAAATAGTTGGAACACCATTCCAAATTGATGAATATTATTGGGAAGCCTACAAGCGAATGATGACAAATCAAGAGCTTTCAGAACAATTTGAATACTACTACTACTACTACTATACTACTACAACTATACTAACTACTACACACTAGGTAAAACAAATTTAAGTATCTGGGAGGGTCATCATTCAGACACGCGGAACATTTTTCACCAGGCATGTCACAGACAAAATAACAGCGGCAACACTAGCTATGAATGACAACCTGATACCACACTCTCCCTGACACAGCACTAACGCTTCTCAAAGCAAAGATAACGCCGATTGTCACATATGACTGGACAACATATGGACCCATCTAACAAAGAGAGATCTCCTACAAATAGAGAAGATGAAAGCCACGTACTTAAAAAGGCTCTCTGTCTGTCAAAATACACTGTCACGCCTCGTATATCAACTGGCGAGGGAACCCTTCTATATTGAAGAACTGCGACAAGATCTGCATTCACAGATGCATACAACGCCGCAATGGAGGAGTTTAAGATGGAAGAAAGGCCAAATCTGGATGGAATTCTACTCCACGGACGCTATGATGACAACGGACTGGAGACATCTGATGACGAGATTGGGTTCCATCGTAAGATCTGTAGAATCAAGAAACATAACGAATCAGAGTCCAGTGCATCTGTGAGCTGTGTGCTGAACACAGCAGCTGTTATCATGTTGTGTCGTGTCGGAGGCGAGACGTGTCCCTGAGAGCTTACTGTGGAGGACTGAACGGTGGACGATGGTGAGAAAACTTAACATTATGCACATTGTGTACTCTCCTTATATATTATTATATTATTGATTATTATTATTATTAGTATTATTATTATTATTTTATTATTATTATTATTATTATTATTATTATTATTAGTATATATTATTGTAATATAATGATAATAATCTTATATATAATAATCATAATATTATTTGTATTGTTTTTATTATTGACATTATTTTGATTATTGTTTTTATTATTGCCATTATCTTTATTATTGTTTTTATTAATGTCATTATCTTTATTATTGTTTTATTATTGCCATTATTTTTATTATTGTTTTATTATTGTCATTATCTATATTATCGTTTTTATTATTGTCATTATTATATCTTATTTTATTAAATTTATCATCGTCATCGTCATCGCCACCACCACCACAACCACCATCATCATTATTACTACTATTATTATTATAATAAAAATACAATTATAAACATAAATTACACTCAAGCCATCAGTAGATGCATTCACTTGTAAATGCACCAAAAGTGACATGGTTAATTTTAATGCTCAAGAGCTCATGTAGGATACAATTTAAAGTCTTCAGTACAGGATGTGGTTAATGTCGTAACCCATGTTGAGCTATAGCCTCTCCTTTATCAGGAGTTTAAAGATCAAGTCCATATTAGTTAGTTTGTTACAAAGATGTCATGAGTGGCATGAGGACAACACACCGACTCAATGAGACATCTAGGTATTTCTAGGATGTTTGGGATCTGTAAATTTTGCTTAGACGCCTCTTTGTTCAGGCTTAAGGATCTTTTACGAGCCTGAAAATCTTCAGATTCGGGACCCACGGCATTAAGTCCCTCCCAGAGGAATCGCTCCTTGGATTTTTCCATCCTAAAAACTCCATCGACCGGGTTTGAACCCACGACCCTTGGGACCAAAGGCAAAGCATAACCACTAGTTCCACCGCGGTGGACTTCAATACAGGTAATCCTACATAATAAGGTGGGCACAGCAAGTATAATCATCGACGAGGTTCAAAGATATCCTGCTCCCAATGTACTATAAAAATTGCTACAGCTACTGACCACTACGCCATCTTCATCAATAGTGAGAAGTTGTGCGAATGTCTCCAGACCACGTAGAATGCCCCAGATGGTTTGACTTGTGAGCAGTCCTGAGTTAGGAACATCGGGACTGTTAATTCTCAGCTCATCTGCAACAACACATTCAGAATAAGTTGCAATAAGAAGTTTTCATAAATAAAAAAACAATAATGCTATTGTAATCTCGATTGTTGCAAAACATAGATAAACTCAACCAGTTTCATGGCAACAACAAAGAATTACTTATTTTTTAGTTTTGTGGTGACAACAAAGAATTATTTAATTTTAAGTTTTTAGGTGACAACAATTCAATTACTTAATTTTACGTTTTGTGGCGACAACAAAGAAATCACTTAATTTTAAGTCTTGTAGTGACAACAACAAAAAATTATTAATTTCAGTTTTTGTAGTGACAACAAAGAGAAATTGCTTAATTTTAAGTTGTTGTGGTGGCAACAATGAAATTATCTAAATTCTCACGTTTATTCGATTTGTTGTTTCTTTTCTATGTCTTCCAACAAGATGGAGCTCCCCCACATTATGGAAGGTAACTATGCTCAGGATTTTTAAGCTGCGAAAGAATAGACTCTAATCGGGTTTGAACCCCGTGAAATTTACTGATTACATACAAATTTGTTGAGATTATCTATGTTTTGCAACAAACTGCATTGTAATAAATTTAATATTTTAATATAAAATAGATGAGGAAATGAGTTTACGAGGATTTGAGAATAATGTTCTTGGGGAAATTTTTGGACCAAAGAGAGATGAACGGACAGGTGAATGGAGAGGACTACATAACAATAAACTACATGGTATTTATAGGAAGCCAGAATAATAAGAATAGTTAAGTCTCGTAGACTGCGATGTGCAGGGCATATTGCACGAATGGGAACGAAAGAGGTGTATGGAGCTTCTTGCAGGAAAACCTGATGGAAAATGTCCAGTTGGTAGACCAAGAATGAAGTGGGAGAAGAAACATTAACTATGATGTGAAGGGAAGTAGATTATACAGGGAATGATGAGGGCACACAGTATCTGAGGATATACCTGTAAGGAGAGCCTTATGTCCGCGCGGCCATGGAACCTAAGGTTTTTTTCGACTAGCGTCAGTGAGTTAGGTAGTTGGTCTCCCAGACCAACAACACTACCTATAAGAAATTGTTATATATAAAAAACGAATAAAGTTATCGTAATGTCGTGTTTGTTGCAAAACATAGATAAACTAAACAAGTTTTGTTTGGAGAAAAATGAAGTACAACAAATTTTAAGTTTTTGTTTTGAACATCAATGAAATTACGCAATTTTAAGTTTTGTGGTGACAAACAATGAAATAACGCAATTTTAAGTTTTGTGGTTGGCAAAACAATGTAATTACACGATTTTAAGTTTTGTGGTGACAACAATAGAATTACGTAATTTCTCACATTTATTAGATTTGTTTTTCTTTTGACCGTCTGGCAACAAGATGGAGGCTCCCCCCCACTATGGATGGAAACCATGCTAAGACTTAACTGTGAAAAATAAACGAATCGACTCTAACGGGGTTTGAGCCTGAAAACCAGAGGTGCACATGTGGAAATTTAGTGTTTACCATACAAACTTAACTGAGTTTATTTATATTTTACGACGCACTGCATTGCAATGAGTTTGTTAGAATCTGTTCTATAACAGTTAGTTATTGGTAGTATTGGTTCCGGAAACTCTGTACAAGTTATTTATGTTACAAAGATTCAAGGTGATATGGGTATATATTAATAGAACAACTTCGCTTGATAGTTTAAGTATTTACTGTATTTAGAACATTCTGTTTCGATAGACTAACTAACCCACTGGCATTATCGTACCCAGAATGTTCGTGGCCGCGCGGACATAAGCTCTCTATGCATCCCTATCCAGTAATTCCCTGTATAATTCACGTCCTCAAATCATGATTAACGTTATTTTCCCACCTCATTCTTGGCCTACCTACTGGACATTTTCCTACAAGATGTTTATATGCCCCTCTCTTTCTTTTCCACATTCACGCCACATGGCCCGCCGCCCGCGCCAGAGTCTACGAGACTTAACTGTTCTTATCATATCTGGTTCCCATAAAGATCGTGTTGCTCACGGTTATGTAGTCTTCTCCATTCGCCTGTATAAGAAATATATTGTAAACATGAAAAAAAATAATGTTATGTGGATTAAGACGTGGATAATTAAACCTAACAAGTTATTAGCAACAGAGATGGAATACTGGAGAAGATCGTTTGCGGAAAGTCAGATTAGAAAACATTAGAAACAATTCAATTAGGAAAATTATGAAAGTTAAAAGAAATATGTTGCAGACAATTGAACAGAGACGATTAAGATGGTACGGACATTTCAAGAGGATGACGCCTAATAGAATCCGTAAAGATCTTGGAGTGGAAAATAGTTTGGGAAAAGAAGAAAAGGGAAGACCTAGGGAAGGTTGGATAGACTGGTGTGAGAAGAAGTTTGAGTGAACTGGGACTTATAGATGAGGATGTTCAAGACCACTACTACAACTGGAGAAGACGAATTTCTTGTGGGTGAGGGAAAACCACTGTAGATAAATTCCGAAATAAAAAATATATTTAGATGGCTAGTCACAAAAAACGACGTTTAGTAACGAGAAGCTTAATTAGAACACGGCCGAAAGGAGTGCAGCGAGTTACTAAACCTAATTTTGTAACATATTTTATGTACGTTAAGAGTATTTTAGTATATGTTGTATATTTAATATATTTAGTATATTTAATGAAATGTATTTATTGCGGAAAACGATATGTTTATAGAAAGAGTAATGTGGGATTTGAAGAAAAAAAACATGATAAATCAACAAACATTGTTGTCATATTCTGCAATTTTTGGTGTGTGTAAATTTAAAGTAAAAATGGGCGAAGAAGATGATTTTTCAAATAAAAAATTAAGAGACGTCCAAGATGCAACTATTAATATACTTCCAGAAAAGTCAAGGAAAGTTTATTTATGCAGTCTTACGAAATCATCATTAACCCTTAAATTGTCAATACAATATTTTCTCGTGCCAGTTATTTAAATGTTCCGGACCGCAAGGAAAATAAATTCATGTTAAACTGTATTATTATTATACATTATTGCGCAATTTGACATACATTTAAGTAATTTTTACTCGTTTTGTTTTTCTGTTGATCTAAAAACCATATTAAATAATTAAACCAATGTATCCAATAGGATACATTTTTAATTTAAGGGTTAAAGTGTATTTTACATTTTATTGAACCTGTAATTATGTTTTGTTAGATTGGTTTTGTTGCCTACTAACTACGAATTACAGCGTCTAACTTTAATTCACTGGCGCTTATCCAACCCATAAGTTCATGGCCGCGCGGACATAAGCGCTTCATACATTCCTATCCTGAGCTAATGTTTTCCAATCATCCCCTGTATAATTTACTTCCCTAACTTCATAGTCAATGATATTCTCCTACCTCATTATTGGTCTACCTTTGATATGGGTTCCCTGAAGTAGTCCCCGCCCGGAGAACCGAATGGGGGACTATTTGACCTCCGGAAAATTTTACCCCCAGTGAAACCCATGTCCGCATTTCTTGACGGTTGTATTTTTACGGTTAAAAATCGTCACTCTTTCGACCAAGGTACTTTTTTTTTCGTCTGGCTTATCACCTTAGACCACTCCGGCATGCTCTCGGGATCATTTAAGCACGCAAGCCACTCCACCACGACAAGGTAAAGATACCATGGAGGGAATTACAGCGTTACTGATTATGATAGAAAAAAAATATTATTCGCAAGTTATCACTATAGCTCAGAAGTTGAGGAAATTACTTTTTTTTCTTTTTATGTCTATAGACTAGGGACACACACACACACACGCACGCACGCACGCACTCACGCACCCACACACACACATATATATGACCCTATACTTTTTTCTTCTTATGTCTATAGACTAGGGCCATATATCATATATATATATATATATATATATGGCCCTATACTTTTTTCTTTTTATGTCTATGGACAAATTCTGAGCCCTAGTGATAACTTACGAATAATAATTTTCTTTTCTATCATAATAATCAGTGACGCTGTAATTTCCTCCATGGTATCTTTACCTTGTCGTGGTGGAGTGGCTTGCGTGCTTAAATGATCCCGAGAGCATGCCGGACTGATCGAAGGTAATATATATATCCATAGTAATTCTGCCCGAGGGCAGGTCTTTCACTGCAATCATAGCATTTTCATGCAGCTTTTCTAGGGATTGTAGGTGTGGTAGCTTCCCGTTGCTTTGCACACCGGTGAAGGATGATGATGATAAAGGATGATGATGATGATGGTCGGATGATTTTCGGGGGACCGTTGGGCCCTATGCTTCTGTTATTTGTCTCTGAAAAATACCTCACCCAGGAGACTGTCCCGACCGGGGATCGGAAACTGGGCCCGCTGCGTGACAAGGCAGCACGTTACTTCGAGACCACAGCGGTGGACTAGTAGTATATACATATAATATACATTTTTGGTCATTGCAGGTCAGAAAATGGTGTGTTTTTATTCGTCGTTTCTTGGCTTATTGGTCCTTCTTTTTTTTTAGCCTTTTTTAAAGTCTTAATGACTTTTTTTTATTTTGCAACTTTACCTTCTTTTGACTACATCTATACCATTTGTATAAATCAAGAATCTGCAAGTCTAGTCTGAATTCAAACTTATTTTAAAAACACTAAAAAACAACTATCTAGTTTTACTTTCTAAAGACTTCTCACATTGCAAACACTTTTGTTCCGCGAGAAAATATTGAACCCTCACAAAATATCACGTTATTTTTAACTAGTCTACTGACCGCCTGATATCCATTGCGGATTCACTGAATTCATTCTAAGTGGGAAAAATCGTTCATTCTAAATACTTCAAGAAATTTCATTTTAATGAACACAGAATCCCCCCTCCCCTATTTTTTTCTCCAAACTATGTTGAATAAAAAAAAAAGTATGAAAGAAGACGTATTTTCAGTCATCAATTTTTTTTTCGCAATGAATGTTGCGTTTCACTAGAATTTTAACATTTATATTATATTCAAGGGTAGGAAACACATACAATGACAATAAGAGATTGAAGAAATCCAACTAAGATGGTATGGACATATAATGAGAAGAAGGGACACAGAAACAAACAAACGAAGTATTGAAATGGACACCTCGTGGATGAAGGGAATTCAAGACAACATGAAGGAGAGAAATATGACAGAAGCAGACACAGAAGACCGGGAATGTGGAAGAAAAAAATGTATATTTTGGTTGAGGATGCCTGTGTAAAATAACGGAAACAATCCTGAATAAAAAAAAGTGTTTGAAACTAAAATTAGCATATAATTTTAATTGCTTTTTCACGTCCCTTTCCAGTTTTTAGGTATTTTTTACGATATCTTTAAGTCTTTTTAAATTTCTTTCATAGGCATTTTATAGGTCCTCGACTTCCGAACTCTAGTTATCACACTTTGTACGTAATGTTAAGTTGGTAAGGCTGCAGACGAGGAATGCATGCTGATTATGTAATTAAACCCACATCCAACTATATTTCCTTGTTATGTCACCAAGTTACTTAGAATACATATAACAGAGGTGACTAAACCCGGCCGCAGGGGGCGCGAAGTAGTGTTAAGTGTGTTTTCTTGTATATCCACCCCTGCCCCCTTCTTAAAAAAAAAGACTTCAATTTTATTATATATTATATCTATATATTATATATATATAATATGTATATATATATATATCCATCCATAGTAATTCTTCCCGAGGGCAGGTCTTTCACTGCAATCATACCATTTTCATGCTATGCTTGCAGCTTTACTAGGAATAATAGATGTTGTAGCTTCCCGTTGCTTTCCACACCGGTGAAGAATTGTGATGATGATGATGATAATGATAAGGATGATGATGATGGCCGGATGATTTTCGGGGACTGTTGGGTCATAAGCTCTTTGACATTTGTCATACAGGTGAGGAAAAACCCCGAAAAATCTCACCCAGGAAGCTTGTCCCGACCGGGGATCGAACCTGGGCCCGCTGCGTGACAAGGCAGCACGCTATCTCGAGACCACAGCGGTGGATATATATATATATATATATATATAGAGAGAGAGAGAGAGAGAGAGAGAGAATAAAATTGTTATTCTTCCAATATAATATTCAGTTATATTATATGGATGCGAAACATGAACTCTTACTTTAAGAGAGAAGAAAAGATTACGAGTATTTCAGAATAAACTTCTTAGCAAAATTTTTGGAACAAAGAGAGATGGGTAGGTGAATGGACGAGACATGTAACAGTGAGCTACTTCGGAAGTCACATATAATAAGAACAGTTAAGTCTCGTAGACTGCGAAAAGCAGGACATGTGGCACGAATGGGGAATGAAAGATGGGCAAGGAAGCTTTTCTGTAAACAAAACCAGAAAAGAAAACGCCCAGTTGGTAGATCAAGAATGATGTTGGGGAATAACATTAATCATGATTTGAAGGAATTAGATTATACAGGGGATGATTGGAAAATTAGCTCAGGGTATGGACGTATGGAGAGCTTATTTCCGCACAGACTTAAACCTACGGAGTAGATAGTCCCACTGAGTTATATATATATATCTCAAGAATCAAGAATCTACAGAGAAGCAATAGAGATTGAGAAAAGGCCACATTCTATGAACACCCGAGATGATGCCCAAAGATTACCATCTACATGGAAACTGCTCTCGTTGCTCACCACGTCATCCCCAGAACAGCGAAGATGATATGAGAAAAAACCACGGTTGGGCAACATGGAGTGTGGTCGACGCTTGGATGGGTGTACGGCTTCCGAAACGGACCACACTGAAAAACTGAAGGTGTTTAACTACATAAGAACTAAACCTTGGATGGGTGTACGGCTTCGGAAACGGACCACAGCAAAAACTCTATTGTTTAATTATATAAGACCTAACCTGTGACTCGAACTTATTATTTCTCGATAATGGCATGTGGGATCATGCCGAAACGTCGGAATCAGTGGACAGAGGCCGAACTTGAATCCAAGACGCGGAAAACCCAAGAAACTTTCTTATTCATATATATATATATTATATATATATATATATATATATATATATATATATATCATCATCATCATCATCATCGGTATCATGGCAGCTGCCGCCCGTCTTCCGGAAACCAAACGCCATTCCTCTCTATCCATCCATTGATCTTCCTCCATTCCTCTGATATTCATAGCTACTTGTACCCCTTCTATCCAAGTTTTCTTCGGTCTTCCTCTCTTCCTCCTTTCTATTGGGATCCATTCCATAACAATTTTTGGCAATCTTTGCTCTGGAATTCGTTTTGACATGACCATACCACTGTAATCTTTCTTTTCTATGATGTCTATGATGTCTCGGCTCCTCTTGAACACCCATAATTTCCCTTATTTCCTTATTTTCGTATTCTATCCATTCTAGATTTTCCAGCTGATCTTCTTAAAAACATCCATTTCTGTACTAAAATTCTTTTCATTTCCCTGGTAGGAATTTGCCAGACTTCAGCACCATATGTTAAAATGCTCTGAATTATGGTTTGATATATTTGTAATTTTTCTATTTTTTGTAATATTTTTACTACCACCAAACAGAGTTTAAAGCATTTATTGCTTGTTTTGTTTGTGCGATTCTATTTTTTATTTCCAGTGTGTTATCGCCTGAATGGTCTAATTTTGTTCCTAAATAAGTGCATTAATACTAGGTTTTAGTTCTTCTCCATTGTTGAAATTTATATTTTCCATTTCTTCTCCTAAACACAGATATTTAGTTTTATCAATGTTTATATGAAGTCCCCATTTTTCATATTCTTCTTTTAGTTTTTTAGCCATATATTCTATGTCATCGTGGTCCTGTGCTATTAATACCTGGTCATCTGCAAAATTTAATGAATATACATGTGTATTTTGGATAGGTATGCCCATTTTTTGACATTTTTTCCTCCAGTCTCTTAGTACTCTTTCGAGATAAATTTAAAGAGAGTTGGAGATAAACTGCAACCTTGCCTTAAATCTTTTGTAATAGTAAATCCCTTTGTTATGTGATTTCCAACTTTTATTTTCGAAATAGATCCTTTGTATAATGCTTTTATAGCTTCTACTAATTTTTTGGTAATGTTGGAATCGTCTAAAGTTTCCCATAACATTTTCTGGGGAATACTATCATATGCTTTGGTTAAATCGACACAAAGCAAATGTAAATCTCTGTTAGTTGCTCTTTTTTTCTATCATTTGTGTTATGCAAAATATATTATCTGTGCATGACCTACCACTTCTAAAACCAGACTGTTCTTCCATTTCTTTATCCTGGTATTCTATATCAACCATTTTACTTAGTATACGTCCATATATTCTACTTAATGTTCTCGTTACTGATATGCCTCTATAATTTTTCACACTTTCTCTTGTCTCCCTTCTTATGTATCGATGTTATAATAGCGACTTTCCACTCTTCTGGCACTTCTTCGCCATTTATTATTTTATTAAACAGTACAGTGATCATCTCCAATAACTTCTGACTGCCATTTTTAATCAATCTATAGCAATATTTCCTGGGCCGGCATTACTACCATTTTTCATTCTCATAATTTCCTTTCTTACAGTATTTATATCAATTTCGATTATGTTTCCTGTTTCCATCTCTGATAAATCGTCATTTTCTCCCAAAAATTCTTTTCGGTCCTCTACTAAAAGCTTTTTGTAATATTCTTCCCATTCATGTATCCCTATTAGGTTGAGAAGATTCTTATTTCTATTCGATGAACGTACATTTTTTTATAAATTTCCATGATTTAGAACTCTTCTTGCTTCTTAAATATGTTTGTATTTCTGTACATTTCTTATCCCAAATCTCGTTTCTGTGTTTAGTAACCATTCTTCTCACTTTTGCTTGTGCTTTTTGATATTGTATTTTGTCGTTATGGTTCTTTGTACTAGCCATTTTAAAAATAACTGTTTCTTATTCTGTCTTTCTTTCTCTATTTCACATCGTTCCAAAACAATGCTGTCCTTCCTCTATAGTCGTCTTTCTCACCCAATGCTTCATAGGCGGCTTCGTGGATGCACCTTTTTAGGTACTGATACATTTCATCTGTATCTCTGAATTCATTCTGTGTTATTTTTTATTCAATCTCTGTTAATATAATTTATAAGCTTTACACTTGTTTTGTAGGCTTTCAACATTATATTTTCTTTTCCGTTTCTTGTTCTAACATTTTCTTTCTTTTTTCTGCGTGGTTGTTTTCCTTTATTAAGAATGCAAGGAAATACAAATTTTCCAATTACTAATTTTATGATCTGTCCCACAACGTGGTCATCTATAAGCTCTGACATCTTGTATTTTTCATTTTTGAATTTTGTTTTGTAATTATGTAATCGATAATGGATTTTTGATTTAGTATTGGACGTTTCCCATGTGTATTTATGGATATCTTTATGATTGAAAAAGCCATTCCATGTTTTTATAAGATGATTGTCTACTAATTCAATTAACCTTTCTCCATTTTCATTTAAAATGTTTTCTCCAAACTTTCCTATTACTGGGTCTTCCAAATTTACTTCCTGTTCTTCCATTCATGTCTCCCAATAATATTAATTGTTTCCCAGCGCTAATTTTTCCTATTTCTTCATTAACTTTGTCAAAAAATAAATCATTTTCTAGATTTGTCATTCCATTATCGTTAATTGGTGCGTATATTTCCAAAAACTGTTAATTTATAGCCCCATATATTCAAATCTAATTTTAAAATTCTCTCATCAATGACTTCCCAATTTCTTATATTGCCTTTCCATTTCTTATTAATCAACATTGAAACACCTCTTTTTGCTCTTTTATGTTTATCTATTCCACTGTAAAGGTGTATATAATTGCCTAATGTTTCATTTCCTGTGGCCTTTCTTTCTTTGTTTCAGTTAAAAATTGCCAAATCTAGTTCCATTGCATCTATTTCTTTAATTACTTCCTCCATTTTATTTCTGCGCATTGAATATTCCATGTGCCAATTTTCAAAATGCTTTTTTCTTAGCTTTAATCGTCCTAGAGTATTTTTCCGAGGCATGTTGTTTGGTTTTTTTAGCATTTTTTTTTTCTTTTTATGATGAACGAGGAGCTGGCCCGATGCATCAACTCCCAACCTGGGGGACGGGTAATTTTTGTTCAAGGTTTTCTTCCTCTAGCCTTTGATAGTCCAGTATCTTACTGCAAGGCAGCAGCGCTAGTTTTGGTCCGCCCTGGGTATTTTAATTCCCCAGTACCCCCCCATATCTGGTGAGCATTCCCCTATCCGCCACCTGGGGAGGCGTCCGATGGGATATATATATATATATATATATATATATATATATAATTGTTATTCTCCTAGTTATAGCCTATTATATGGATGTGAAACATGGACTCACACTTTAAGGGAGGAGAAAATATTACCAACATTTGAGAATAAAGTTCTTAGGAAATTTTCTGAAATAAAGAGAGATAGATAGGTGAGATAAACATAACAGTGAGCTGCATGATTTTATAGGAAACCAGATATGATAAGAATAGATAAGTCTTATAGACAGTAATGAGCAGGACATGTGACACGAATGAGATGAGAATGAAAGAGGCGCATGTAACCTCCTTGCATGAAAACCAGACAGAAAGCTCCCCAATAGGTATGTCAAGATTGAGATGGGAATATAAAATTAACCATGATTTGAGAGAGGTAAATTATACAGGGAATTACTAGAAAAACCAATTTTAACATGAGATCGGAAACAGATCAGCAGGTCTAATCCTTGTTGCTGCTGCTGATGATGACGAATGACTAGAAAACATTATCTCAGGATATAGATATATGGAAAGTTTATACCCACGCGGCCACAATCTTCCGGGTTCCATAGTAACATGAATTTAGTTTTGCTCAGAATGTTTTTGGTGAACTCCATGGTAACTGATGTAACAATTGCAACAAAATAAAATCAAATTTAATTTGTTTTAGCCTTCAGAAAGTAGGGCATTAATTTTTGTCTTCAAAGCATTTATATAGTTTCAATATCTTTAACAGACAAAAAAAAAGTTTTTATCTTTATATCGGAGGACTGCAGGATACACATTACTAGATCACAAAAAAATTACATCTTAGAAGAATTACACATGGAACCTTTAGAAACAAAATTTCTGATTTTATAAGTCAAGATGGATGCAGTATATTCATCGGATGGAAGATCACAGGATACCCAAACAAATGGTTAGATATCAACTGCAGGAAGAAGAAGACCAGAACTCCACTCAAAAGACTTTGGATGGTGTTTCTCTTGAGACCGAAACACGTCAGCAATGGCCTAAATTCGTGAATGTACTTTGATGATGAAGATGACGAATATTTTTCTTTTAATTCAATGCCCCAGGTTGTCATTTTAGACATTTCTGGAGTTCTCTCCTGGCATTGGCGTAATTGTAACCCACTTTTGAGTGTTGGGTCGCGTGGAAGGCGGGGTTACGCTGCCCCGATGATATGATGGGTGATGATGACGATGACAGTGGTGCGCCAGGAAAGTCTTAAACCCCAACTTAATCTAAGGTGAATACGAATGATGATGATTGCGATGGCCATATGATTTTCGGGGACCGTCTGGGCCTTAAAGTTTCCAGACATTTGTCTTACAGGTGAGGAAAAACCCCGAAAAACCTAACCCATGAAACTTGTCCCGACCGGGGATCGAACCCGGGCCCGCTGCGTGACAAGGCAGCATGCTACCCCGAGACCACAGCGGTGGACCTCTTTAATAATTATTGTACTTAAAATGTACGGTTTTTAATTCGGTAACTGGTACCAGCCTTATTGGCTAGTGTTTCAACGTTTATGACTACAGTTCAAGGCTTCGATTCCCGGTCACACCATAAGAATTTTTCCTTGAAGGGAATTATTCCTGTGGTTTCCCATGGTCTAGAATGTAAGTTTAGTTTAAGGACTCTCCTGGCGCTCCATTATGATTAATCACCCATCATATCATTGGGGTATCGTAACTACGCCTTCCAGGTGCCCGAATTTAAGAAATGGATTACAATTCCGTCAATACCAGGGGAGAGATGTCATAAAAGACAACCTGGTGGCATTAGACATTACGATGCGAGGTTGGGAAGTGGGTTTTACAAAATCGAGGAAAAATGTTTAAAAACCGAGCGATAGCGAAGTTTTTAATTTCCGAGATTCTGTAAAACACTTCACAAACGTGTGTTGTACATTATTTTTTTGCGCGATGGTGTTTTTAAAATAATAAATTGTATTGTATTGTAAGCCCATGTTTTCCCTTTACAGAGATTTAGGCGCTCTCCCCCTGCAGGGAAGAATTTGAACCATACTAATTTAGTTACACTTGTTTTTGTATAGATGTCATTTTGAATGGTTCGTGGTCAGCGTTCCGCCTCATACTGACATCTAGGAAACCAAGGTAGTACTAGGACGGAAAATTCGGTAAATTTTGCTTAGAGGCCTTTTCATTCACGCTTAAGGATTTTTTACGAGGCTGAAATTTTCAGAACTCGGGACCCACGGCTTAATGTCCCTCCCGGAGGACTTGGTCCTTGGATTTTCCGTCCCTAAAAACCCATCGCCCCCGGCCGGGTTTGAACCCACGACCCTTGAGACCAGAGGCAAGGAGCATAACCCCTAGTCCACAGGGGCCGTAATAGTAAAATAATAACATTTTTATTGGAAATATTTGCGTTCATTATAAACAAATGACTAACGTTAATAGTGTGGGCAATGTTTATTAGTTGAAACAACAGGAGGTCTTGAGAACAATTATTGATAACATGGCCGCAAGAACGTATTTATTGTTTTATATTGTTTCAAATAAAGTCAAGTTCATTTAAAATGCTGTGATTGTTTCTTATAATGTATATTAACACTACCTTTTGGATATTTTCTGTGTATACATTGTACGTAGTATACATAGAGGGTAGTGGTTATACTTCCCGCACGTGGGTGTAAATGTAATATTACAGTATAGTTATTTAGGTTGGCAACCCCGAAATATAGGAAGTTGAACTTACAATAATGGTCGCCATTGCTGGTAAGTATGACAAAACGCACTATCGCGCAAAGTATATATAATAATAATAATAATAATAATAATAATAATAATAATAGCTTTATTTTACCTGGCAGAGTTAAGGCCTTAAGGCCTTGTCTACCACTCAACCAGGTATATATATATATATATATATATATATATATATATATTAACTGACGCAACTGTAGAATGACATCATGCTTTATAGAGCGAGAGTAAAATAATCTCTGTGAAGTTTTCAATTTTATTTCAACAAGTAACTGAATGTAGTATATACAGGGTGTAAATGAATTATACTGAACAAATTTATCTGCGTGTAGAGGGGTATTATATAACCAACTAGTGCACCCGGCAGACGTTGTCGTGCCCGAACATTCAATACTCGTGTCGTGGCTGGACGATAAAAAAAATAAGTTACTTTTTTACAGCAAAATTCATAATTAATAAGTTCGCAAGAAAACTCTTCACTGTAATCTGTTGTGGCTCAAGAAACGTGCAATATGACGTCACATTGTACTCGCGCGTAATATGTTGGTAATGCAGATGACTACACGTTTGACACAAAAAAATCCTAATAACCAGATCGCAGCGCAGTGAATCTAAACCATCCAGGGACCCACTAATAAAAAAAAAGCATCAAAATAGGTCCAGTCGTTTTGGCAGTTTTAAATTTCGGATTTCAATTAAACCTCCACTTCTAATTGTCGGATTTCGCTCATTTTTGGATAATACCTATCTCGGTTTATTTTAATAGGATATAGGCCTACAGAGTTTCGTTTGTGAAACATCGAAAAATGTGACCGCTCGAGCGATTTTTAAACTTCCGTTTCAGGTGAACTCCTACATCTAATCATTGTAGAACATAATAGACAACTGCTAAACGCTCGCCGCATTTGAAAAACTGTATATACAAATTTTCACGAAGATCGGTTGAAAAGTCTATAAAGGACAAACAGACAGACAGACAGACAGACATGCATCTATTAAATAAATAAATAAATATATATATATAAATACATAAATATATATATATATATATTTGAGATAATGAAGTAATGGTCTACGAATAAAAAGTCTAAATTATGATTCAGTTTGTAAAATGGTTGGCACTTTTAAAATTAAAATGGAAATAACATGATACAGAGACTGTAACTGGCTACATGTGTTCGCCTTTACCTCTGTCTTACTACCGACGCAAATTTAAGATTGATGCATCATGTTCGAAACGACTTGCAGAATGTGTACATTCCCCCCCTTTTTTTCCCTTTATTATGTACGTACTCTCTAAAATACGTAGATTTACTTCTGGTTTAATTGTTTATTCATTATTTTACAGAGTACGATATTAGGTGAGGTGAGGTGAGGTGAGGTGAGGTGAGGTGAGGTGAGGTCTAATAACGCTGATTGACTTTTATTATTTGCTTAATAGTATTTATTTCACCATTGCGAGCTATAGTGTACATGTTAAGTTGACAACACTGGACTGCAAGTGCAAATAATCTGTCCCCCAAAAAGGCTCAAAATTGAGACAAAAAAAGAAAGGAATTTGTGTTCAGTTCGCATATCTTACGGGGGGCACAGATCCGTTGGTAAGATTATAATAGTCCGTAAGCCATTTTGGGAAGCAGGGAACAAACTTTATTATTCCTGTGTTTTGTCAAATGTACATGGAATTTTTTTACCTTTTCTAGAAGAATAAACAGCACGTCTCAGATTAGTCATTTTTAGCAAATTCCGATGAAATATAGCTATTGATGTTATTGTCATGAAAAGAATGGCGAAGACGGTAATGCACTAACGTATAAAGTTAGAGGTATCAGGTTCAAATCCCGATTCAGACGTTAATTTTTCTATTGATTTAATACCCATACATACATTTTGATCATGGCCATTTTCAATGTCTACTAAATAGGATCGGTGAAGATCTAACAATTTTAAAAAAACATGTTTTAAGGTGAACAACCTTAATAGCTTCATTCCTTCGGGATTCGCTAAAAATGAAACAGATTTTTTTGAAGACAACAATAAGCTCGTACCTATATTTATGTTCATTGTTAAAAGACAAATTTAGAATAAAATAATTTTTCAGCAGACAGGCTGTCATCTATTGAGAAATTAAATACTCTAAGAAAACATTATTGGACGGATAAAACTACACTGGAAAAACCAGGTATACCATGATTTCGCACAGCAGTAGGCTAGGTCTACTTGGAAGAAACAGACTTCTATCTGAAATTACCCAACGTTTATTAATCTATTGTTTGATGTTCGAGCCGCCTCTGCCAAATAACAAGCCACACCTACATAGTTTTTAAGTGCAGATACAATGACCTGAACAGATTGTATAAATAAACAAATTATCGAGATAACATATATTAGAGAACAATCACTTTTATCTTTAAGTTGTTTGTTTACAGAAAGTTCCATCATAGTTCATTCATGAATTTAGGCCATTTGTGGCCTGTTTTGGTCTCAATAGAAATGACAACCAGAAGTCTTAAGTGGACGTCCTGGTCTCCTCCTTCCTACAGGTTGAAAGCTTAACATCTGTTTGGGTATCCTATGATCCTCCATTCGAGGAAATGCTGTGTCCACCTTGACTTATATTTACAAATTTTGTTTTCCCAAAACAATGAACTAATGGTATACGAATAAAAAGTCTAAATTATGATTCAATTTGTAAAATGGTTGGCACACCACTGATCATTTCAAATTAAAATGGAAATAACATGATACAGAGACTGTAACTGGCTACATGTGTTCGCCTTTACCTCTGTCTTACTACCGACGCAAATTTAAGATTGATGCATCATGTTCGAAACGACTTGCAGAAAGTGTACACTTCCCCCCCCCCCTTTCTTCCAAACCATAATTCAGTGCATTTTAACATATGGTGCTGAAGTCTGGCAAATTCCTACCAGGGAAATGAAAAGAATTTTAAGTACAGAAATGGACGTTTTAAGAAGATCAGCTGGAAAATCTAGAATGGATAGAATACGAAATAAAGAAATAAGGGAAATTATGGGTGTACACGAGGAGCCGGACATTATAGAAAAGAAAATATTACAGTGGTATGGCCATGTCAAAAGAATGTCAGAGCAAAGATTGCCAAAAATTGTTATGGAATGGATCCTAATTGAAAGGAGGAAGAGAGGAAGACCGAAGAAAACTTGGATAGAAGGGATACAAGCAGCTATGAATATCAGAGGAATGGAGGAAGATCAATGGATGGACAGAAATGAATGGCGTTTGGTTTCCGGAAGACGGCGGCAGCTGCCATGATACCGGATGATGATGATGTTTTCCCAAAGATGCCGTGTGCAATTCATGTAACAAGAGAACCGTCAATCATTGCATGCAAAAGCCTACCTTAAAATTTCAGACACACAGACACACTCAGGCAAAACCACTCATACAGACAGACACTCATACATACACACTCAGACATACAGACCCACTCATACAGACAGACACACTCATACAGACAGACACTCATATCAGACAGACACTCATACATACAGACAGACAGACACACACTCAAACACATGCTCAAACAGACAGACAAAGACAGACACACTCAGATAGATAGACAGACAGACAAACAAACACACTCAGACAAACAGACTCACGGACACTGTTTACTTATTATACAGTATATGAATATGTGTGTATGCCATAAAAATGTCTGGATGCAAAACCTGTACTCACAATGTTCGTCCATGTGTAGGTAAGGCAGGTCTTCACAGGGAGCCATCAGCTCTATGTCCAGTGTATCCAGGTACGCCTGAAACATCAGGTCCTTCTTCCAGTACTTGTGCCTGTGGACACTCGTTGAACCTGATCGGGTCAATGTCTTCGAAATCACATCGTAGTATCTATTCACAGCTTCTTCCAAAATATCGCATGTCTCATTCAAAATCTGAAAGTAAACCACGTCACATATATCACTTCTGCTTTCAGACTACATAACAGCCGGCTAAGGTTTGCTTAGTTCAGGTTACTTAGGATTATCTTAACTTAGATCACTTCTAAGTACAAATTCACATATTAAATGCCTCTTCAGTATAACAGAGGACGATATATATATATGGTATGATAAGAAAAATAAATGCCTGGACAGGATTCGAACCCGGATCTCTGAGCCTGTACCTCAGCGTGATATCCATTATACTACCAGGCGAATCCAATTCAAACACTTATTTTTCTTATATATGTATTATATTCTCCATTATTACTAGATGTCGCGAGAACTCGGTCTTCACTGTATATATATTAGGGTTATAACTTTTTGGACTTTTGTGAAATAAAATATTTCCTGTGCAATAAATGGGTGAACTTTTACTTAAAACCATTGAAAAAGGCCTTCATTTCACTGAGCTTCAAGAAAAGGTCACCCCCAAATCAATATTAAATATTGATATATAAATATATTTGGGGGTGACCTTTCTTGAAGTTCAGTAAAATGAAGGTCTTTTTCAATGGTTTTAAGCAAAAGTTCATCCATCCCCCAGGAAATATTTTATTTCACGAAAGTCCAAAAAGTTATAACCCTAATATATATATATATATATATATAGCCTATATAATTTTAAGTCAGTCGGCCGCGATGGTCTAGTGCATATGTTCCTTGCCTCTAGTCCAGAGGGTCGCGCGTTCAAACCCGGCGGTAGTTGAGGGATATTTTAAGGATGGAAAAAATCCAAAGAACAAGTCCTCCGGGAAGCACTTTAAGACGTGGGTCACGAGTCTGAAGATTTTCAAGTCCGTAAAAGAACCATAAGTCTGAATAAAAAGCCTCCGTGCAAAATATACCGAGAGTCCCCATGCTAGTAAATCTTGGTTTCGTAGATGCCACTATGAGGTGGAACGCTGACCCCGGGCCACTCAATGACATCTATACGAAAACAAGTGTATCTAAATTAGTATAGTTCAATTTTTTCCCTCTAGGGGGATGGTTAAGTCTCACGGAGGGACACAAGGGCTTACCATTACCATAGGGATTTTCATGTCTAGAAAATAGTAGTTCTCTTTTGGGAACGCTGTTGCCACTTGACGCCGCAGACTGAGTGACAGAGATGAAATATATCTCCCTCTTCTCCTCCTAGCCATAAATACAACACCAACTTAATTTTATGGCACAATTATCTTCACTACTGCTACTAAATCTAATTCGTGATCATTCTAATGTGGTTACTAAACAACAATTAACATTTGGAATTTTATAGATTGTGACCACAGAAACGCCAGTAGCTTCAGAACATTCTAAACCACACGTGATATATTAGTTGCGTCTCTTTTTTTACCACGGCTGTACGTGTCAAAACAAGTTCCGTTTGGAAGAGAATGGTTCAGTGGCATCTCCTCTAGCCGCTGTTGCAATAATTGAGTTCACTCCCCAACTTTATTAAATAATTGTGTTATAATTATATGTTCCATAATGGTGTTTTTTCATAAATCGGGCATCCATTTTCTTGGCAAAGTTATAAGTCATACTATTTAACTAAATTATTTATTTATAACGAATTAACTAATAAATCAATCTCACATAAAAAAGGACACGTTTATTGGCAAGAATTGTTCCATAAGAGCAATGCTATTTGATAGACATGAGAAACCTTATAGTAGTACCAATTCACCTCTTTTTTTCTAAATACAATGACGTCATGGACCCGCAAACATAGAGTGCGCGAGCTATACGTTTTGTAATGAACAACCTTGGCTTCATCAAATGTAACAAGGTCATATTTACAGTAATAAAGAAACGCGAGTAAAAAAATTAATGGGTTGGATAACATGATTTTATCAAGTTTAAATTGCTATTATGAAATATTGCTGTTTTAGCGTATTACGATGGAATATTGCTATCAAAAATTTTCTCATGAATATATTTTTGATTTTTTACAATTCTTCATCGATCCTATCTACTAGATACCGAAAATGGCCGTGGATGTTATAATTACATTTTTGATGCAAGCCTAATATGACATGAAAATAAAAATAAATGCTTGGACGGGGATTTGAAGCCAGACCTCTGAAAATTGATACTTCAGTGCGCTGACACGCCATCCAAACAATCCCCTCATAAACATTTACTTTTCTTTTCATGTCATATATATATATATATATATATGTGTGTGTGTGTGTGTGTGTGATTAAGGAAGTTTTCTTGGGTTTTCCGCGTCATAGATTGAAGGTTGGCCTCTGGCCACTGATTCCGACATTTCGGCATGATCCCACATGCCATTATCAAGGAATGATAATAGCATCAGTGACCGGAGGCCGATCTTGAATCCATGACGCGGAAAACCCAAGAAAACTTTCTTAATAATACTTATATCAGCGATTCTTTTTGCAAATACCAGGTTGTCTTTCGACATTCCTGGTTTCTCTCCTGGCATGGCGTACTTGTAACCCACTTCTGAGTTTGGGGCGCCTGGAAGGTTGGGTTACGTTGCCCCGATGATATGATGGGTGACGATGATGATAGTGGTGCGCCAGGAGAGTCCCTAATCCTAAGCTTAATCTAAGATGAATATGAATGACGATTGCGATGGCCATATGATTTCGGGGACCGTTTGGGCCTTAAAGTTTTCCTGACATTTGTCTTACAGGTGAGGAAAACCCCGATAAAACCTCACCCAGAAAAACTGTCCCGACCGGGGATCGAACCCGGGCCCGCTACGTGACAAGGCAGCACGCTACCGCGAAACCATAGCGGTGGACACCAGCGGAAATCTATAATATAATGTAAGTTATATAGCATATAGCTATGTTTACACGTAGAAATGCATCATATAGGCCTAATGGAAATGGACAATTAATGACAAATGTGGGAAACAATAATTATTAATAGGTCCACAGCTGTGGTCTCGAGGTAGCGTGCTGCCTTGTCACGCAGCGGTCCCGGGTTCGATTCCCGGTCGGGACAGTTTTTCTGGGTGAAGTTTTTATCGGGGTTTTTCCTCACCTGTAAGACAAATGCCAGGAAAACTTTAAGGCCCAAACGGTCCCCGAAATCATATGGCCATCGCAATCATCATCATTCATATTCATCTTAGATTAGGCTTAGGATTAGGGATTCTCCTGGCGCACCACTATCATCATCACCCATCATATCATCGGGGCAACGTAACTCCGCCTTCCAGGCGCCCCAATCTCAGAAGTGGGTTACAAATACGCCATGCCAGGGGAGAAACCAGGAAATGTCGAAAGACAACCTTGGGCATTTGCAAAAAAAAATATATATATATATATATATATATTATTAATAGCACTTACAGTGTCAGTTTTATTTTGTTTTTTTTCTATACACTTAAATTGTTTTAGTTCCATAGTGTGAACTGTGAGGTAATATGACAAAAACATTGATAAAGTTATCAAAACAAAGTAGAGCTAATTTACGTTTCACGCACGCAATCAGAATCAAAAACACACCTTATCTACCAAGATAACATATCGTAAAATAAAGTTTAAGGAGGCCTGTTTCTTTTATTTAATCCCGAAGGAATGGAGCAATTCAAGTTGTTCTTATCAAAAGACCTTTGAAAAACCTTCACCGATGTTCACTGATCTTATCTAGTAGACACCGAAAATGTCAATGACCAAAATTTATATATAATAACTAGCGGACCCGGCAGACGTTGTACTGCCCGAATGTTCAATTCTCGTGTCATGGCCGGACGATTAAAATATAACTTACTTTTTTACTATAAAATTAACTAATTAAGACGTAAATAATCATTAAATAAGTTCGCAACAAAAGTACTCACTGCCATCTGTTGTGACTCAAAAAGCGTGCATGATGACGTCACATTGTTTTCGCGCGGAATATTTAGATAATGCAAATTATTACATATTTGACGTAAAAAAATCCTATAACCCAACCGCAGCGCCACCTACCAAGCCCAATTGTGAATCTAACCATCCCCTCAAAAACACACAAAAAATTCATCAAAATCGGTTCAGTCGTTTAGGCAGTTCTTAATTTCGGGTTTCAGGTTTCCACTTCTAATTGTCGGATTTCGCTCATTTTTGGATAATACCTACCTCGGTTTATTTTAATAGGATATACTGAGTTTCGTTTGAAGCATTAACAAATATGACCGCTAGAGCGATTTCTAAATTTTCACTTCAGATGAAATCCTATAGCTAATGGTTTTAGAGTGCACAATTGTAAATATAAACTATCGAGGGACCCCAATCAAACACACACAAAAACATTTTATCAAAATCGATGCAGTCGTTTAGGAGGAGTTCAGTGACAAACACACGTACAGAAGAATTATATATATTCCATCAACGCAGTTTAAACATATCACTTTACAGATTATTACTTTAATTTGTTAACATGTCTGAAGAAGGTACAGTGTACCGAAACAGCTGTCACTGAATTATATTATACTTACTTACTCACTGGCACTATCGAACCCGTAGGTTCATGGCCGCGCGGACATAAGCTCTCCACACATCCCTATCCTGAGCTAATGCATTCCAATCATTCCCTGTATAATCTACTTCCCTCAAATCATAGTTAATGTTATTCTCCCACCTCATTCTTGGTCTACCAACTGGGTGTTTTCCCTCTGGCTTTCGTACAAGAAGCTTCCATGCCAGTCTTTCATTCCCCATACGTGCAACATGTCCTGCCCATCGCAGTCTATGAGACTTAACTGTTCTTATTATATCTGGCTTCCTATAAAGACCATGTAGTTCAATGTTATGTAGTCTTCTCCATTCACCTGTCTGTTCATCTCTCTTTGGTCCAAAAATTTTCCTAAGAACTTTAGTCTCAAATACTTGTAATCTCCTTTCCACCCTTAAAGTAAGAGTCCATGTTTCGCACCCATATAATATAACTGGTAGAATAATAGTTTTATATATTTTCAGTTTAACGTTTTATTGAAAGGAGTTGGGACATCAAGAGACTCTGCAATGCATAATAGCACGCATTTCCAGAATTGAGTATACGTTTAATTTCTTTGTGCATCTCATTCCTATTTGTGATTATTGTTCCTAGGTATTTTCATTCAGCCACTTCCACGCCGTAGCGTAGTGGTTAAGGCACTGCGCTACAAGCCGGAAGGTCGAGGGTTCGAGTCCCGGTGGGGTCAGGATTTTTAAACTGACCCAAACCTTCTGGCGGCACTATGGCCCTGGGGTCGACTCAGCCTCTAACTGAAATGAGTACCAGACGCTTGTTCTGGGGTAAAGACGGCCATCACGCAGGGCTGACAACCCGGCTGACATCAAGTGCCGATTGTCAAGAAAAAGTGGGAGCCTTAACCTCCTACTACCCCAAGGGCCTCCTGAGACCTGTAGTGGGATCACTTTACCTTTACCACTTCCTCAAAATTTCCCTCATTTGTCATTAGCTGTCCATTTCCATTATATAATGTATTTCTACGTGTGACCATATATTTAGTTTTATTGATATTTACTTCCAGTCCTAATTTCTTAGTGTTACTCAATAGTGTGTGCGTGTTGTCCTTTAGTATCTCCTTGCTGTCGGCCAATAATACTACATCATCAGGATAAACTAACAGCTTATTAATACCATTGAGTTGTAAGCCTTCCTCATTCTCTAAAGATTTAATGGCATGCTCTAGTACAAAATTAAGTGTGCATCTCCTTGCTTCAACCCATTCTGGATTTCAAAAGTGTCCGAAAACTGTTTGCCTACACGCACCCTACTCTTTGTGCCATTTAGACACATTCGTATAAGTCTAACTAACTTTTTAGGAATTCCGAACTCCAGCAGGATACTATATAACTTCTCCCTCTTAATTGAATCGTATGCTTTTTGGAAGTCTACATATAGTTGATGTACAGTACCATTATATTCCCATTTCTTTCCTAAAATCTGTCTTATACTAAAAATCTGATCTGTTGTAGACCTGTTTCTTCTAAATGCACATTGATGATCTCCTAGAGTGTCATCATTATATGGAGTAAGTCTGCTTACTAATACATTTGTTAGAATTTTGTACGAAGTTGAAAGTAATGAGATGCCCCTGTAGTTGTTGCAATCAGTTTTATCTCCTTTCTTATGAATTGGTACGATAATTGATTCCTTCCATTCATCTGGAAGAGCTTATTTTTTCCAAAACCTACTAAGCAACCAGCGTATCTTGTCCATCAATTTTTCTCCCCCTGATTTTATCAGTTCTGCTGGGATCTCATCTGAACCTAATGCTTTATACATCTTCAATTTTTCAATCGCCATTTCAATCTCTAATGCACTTGGCTCTGCGACTAGCATTTCTGCTGTCTGTAAATTATCCTCCTCAATGTCCTGTTCTGTATGTACATTTAATAGCTGATTAAAGTAACTTTTCCATCTATTTAATATACTCCTGAAACTGCAATCATATCCCCATTTTCATTCGGAATTATGTTTGTTCTAGCCTGAAACCCTTTTTTTTAATCACCAAATTTACACAAATCTTGGGAATAATAAATAATATATTAAAAGCAAAATTAGTACAAAAATCCACAAGAATAAAAATATACAATACTTTAAAAGGCCCTTATATGTTCCGTAAATATGCCGGGAATACAGAAACCGTGGATATGGAATGGTAATTTGTTTGGATATATATAGAGGATACGTTCCAAGGTTCCAAAATAAAATAAAATTTATCATAAGTAATGCCACGAGTGATTTCCAAATTATCGATAAATTCACGACTCACGAAGTGAGGAGTGAATTTATCTAGAGAATTTGGAAATAAAGAGTGGCATTTGTTAGGACTATTTAACGAATAAAATTAAGCTGTTTACTCACAAATCATTATTTAACTATAGTTATTTTAAAATATTTATATATTTAATGTAAACGGCGATGTTTGAAAACAAATGAGAAACGATAGGTACGCTTCTACTGCTTCTTTTTTGTTTATCACTGCAACCAGATCATACTATTTATTGCCAAAGGAACGCAATATTGTAAGGAGGAGCTTTCTTTAATATGGTAATTATAACACTGATAAATATTTGGTGAAACACGACTCTGATTGGTTGTAAAACAGAAATCATTGAAACGTGATTGGTCATTAACTCCCATTTGGGGCATGAGTTAAATAGTCATAGTAATGTCACGGGTGATTTCCAAATTATCGATAAATTCACGACTCACGACTGAGGAGTGAATTTATCTAGAGAATTTGGAAATCAAGAGTGGCATTTGTTCTTATTATATCTGGATTCCTATAAAGCCCATGTAGTTAATTGTTATGTAGTATTCTCCATTCACCTGTCACTTCATCTTTCTTTGGTCCAAAATTTTTCCTAAGAACTTTATTCTCAAATACTCGTAATCTCCTCTCCTCCCTTAAAGTAAGAGTTCATGTTTCGCATCCATATAAGTGATAGAATAGGGTCTCCATTCGTCCCGTTTTCCCGGGACAGCCCTGTTTTTTTGAAAATGTCCCGCTGTCCCGAAAGTTTTCTTGGGGACGCTCAAATGTCCGACATTTGACATGATGCTTTGTCAATGTATGTATGGATGGCGACTTCTTTTGTTCCTTATTATGTAATTTTAAATAAGATCGTTAGAAAGCGTAGCTGTATGGCTACGATACACTGTATGGTCTATAATCTTTGTTTTTTACTCTCATATATTGGTAACTGGTACATTTTTCAAATTGTCAATCTATGGTCAGTGCAACCAATGTCGGAGATTTCCTTATGATTCTGGTACTTTGGCGGTGGAGAAATACAATTTTATCTTGGATGAAAGAGATTTAATTAGTGCATTTTTATACCCCTTGCAGCGATAAATAAATATTTTAAACGTTAATAACCAATGACTTAGTTGGTTTTTTATTAATATAAGCTGAGTAAGTAATTTTAATGGACAATAAAAAAATAGGCATAACTTATGTATGTGCAATTTGTTTCATACAATTTTTGAAACTTCCTTTTACATTTTGTTAATGTCCCACCTTTTTCTAATGTCCCAGGTTTTCCTTTAATTTTTTGTACATGTCCTCGTTTACATTGAAAGTTTTATGGACACCCTATGGTAGAATAATAGGTTTATTATTATTCTTATTTAATGTAGGCCTACATTTAAACAACCAAACATCAAAGAAGTGTCGCTAGTTAAACCACGTGACAGGAAGGAGAACTGCCTACACATATATCTACAAAAGGAATGTAAGAACTTGTGTTGTTTTACAGGAAGTTCCTATCATCTTCCAAACTAACTTCTCTCATCCGTGTGCTAAACCATTTTTCCATTTATTATTACTATTCAGATAATAATTCCTCAAGAATATGAAGACATGTTCAGAAAAAGATCGGACGAATACGATAACTGGGGCTTGAAAATAAATTTAGAAAATAAAAAAAACATTTTATATGGGATGTGGAGAAGAAACCGAAGATTTACTATTAGAAGATCAAAAGGGGTACATTAGAGGATGTGAAGAATTTGAGTATCTGGGAGTAAAAGTAGATAAATAGGAAACAAGAAAGTGATATTAGGAACAGAATAAATAAAGGTAGAGCAATAACAGCAATGATGAATGGAGTTTTATGGAACAGACATATAACCAGAAAAAATAAGTTACAAATATATAATTCAATAGTGAGAAGTACTGTCACATATGGAGCTGAAGTTTAGAAATTCAACAAAAACTTAGGACAAAAACTTATGTCGATGGAAATGGATTTCTTGAGGAGAACAGTAAGATATTCAAAATTTGAAAAAAAAAGAAAAAAAGAAAAAAAAAAAAAAACATAGGAATAGTGTCCATCTGGAAGAAGGAAAGGAAGACCTCGAAACTCGTGGATGCAAGAAATAAGAACTAGAATGAGAACAAGAAGACTGAAGGACATGGAATAGATGGATAGGGACGAGTGGAGAAGGAAAAGAAAATTTTAGGCACAGAAAGATATGTAGATATTAAAAATTTGTATATAAATAATAATAATAATAATAATAATAATATTAATAATAATAATAATAATAATTATTATTATTATTATTAACTCACTAGCAGTATCGAACCCGTAGGTTCTTGGCTGCGGGGATATAAGCCCTCCATATATATCCCTTTCTTGAACTAATGTTTTCAAATCATTCCCATTTAATCTAATTATCTGAAATCTTGTTAATATTATTCTTCCATTTCCTTCATTTTGAGCTATCTAGAGGACCCTTTCCCTCTGGTTTTCCTACAAGGAGATTCCATGACTCTCTTTCTTTCCCCATTCGTGCCGCATGATTTGCGAATCGCAGCCTACAAGACTTAACTCCACTTATTACATCTGGTTTCCCATAAAGATCACGTGCCTCACTCTTGAGCTGTCTTCTCCATTCACCTGTCCGTTCATCTATCTTCTTCGGTTCAAAAAGAAATAACTTAGCACTTTATTTACAAAGACCATGACAAACAAATACACACACACATATACACATATATATATATATATATATATATATATATATCCACCGCTGTGGTCTCGAGGTAGCGCGCTGCCTTGTCACGCAGCGGGCCCGGGTTCGATTCCCGGTCGGGACAGGCTCCTGGGTGAGGTTATATTCGGGGTTTTCTTCACCTGTAAGACAAATGTCAGGAAGCTTAGAGCCCAACGGTCCCCGAAAATCATCCGGCCATCATCATCTTCCTTATCACTATAATCATCCTTTAGCGGTGTGGAAAGCAACGGGAAGCTACCACACCAATAATTCACTAGTAAAGCTGCAAAGCATAGTATGAAAATGTTATGATTGCAGTGAAAGACCTGCCCTAGGACAGAATTACAATGGATGGGTGTATATATATATATATATATATATATATTATAATTAAATGTTTAACATTGAGCAATGCAAGCTTAATATGGTATGATAAGAAAAATAAATGCCTGGACGGGATTCGAACCCGGAACTCTGAGTCTGTACCTCAGCGTGTTATCCATTACACCACCAGGCGAATGCAATTCAAACACATATTTTTCCCTATATATAATATATTCTCCATAATTACTAGATGTCGCGAGAACTCTGTGAAGACAGTGAAGACCGAGTTCTCGCGACATCTAGTAATAATGGAGAATATAATACATATATAGGAAAAATAAGTGTTTGAATTGTTTCACCTGGTGGTGTAATGGATAACATGCTGAGGTACAGACTCAGAATTCTGGGTTCGAATCCCGTCCAGGCATTTATTTTTTTTTCTTATCATACCATATATATATATATATATATATATATATATATATATATATATATGTCCACTCAAAAGATGGTGTTTCTCTTGAGGCCGAAACAGGTCAACAAATGGCCCAAATTCGTGAATGTACTATGATGATATATATATATATATATATATATATATAGTGTGTGTGTGTGTGTGTGTGTGTGTGTGTATGTGCGCGTGCTCCTAGCTGAATTTTAATTCAGTTGTGTGAGAAAATGGGCAAGTTAGTGTTCACCAGATTAGTTTACAGTTTATTGAAAACGCTGGGGGTCCCATAAGCTGAAGTTCCTATTCTGTTTGAAAAGTGCATAATGCACGTTTTCCACTCTAAATATAGTGACTGTAGGTTAAAATTACCTACCCGTCTCATTAGATTTTGAAGCATTTCTCACATTTAAAAAAAATCAATATACTGCATATATTTTCCTCAGGTAGTTATTTACATACTGCAACAATAATTTGTACACTTTTCTGTGAAAAACTGCACTTAAACTAGCGTGAAATATTTTATAAGTCCTATAGAACAACAGTGCGCATGCGCCCGAGTTTATAGAGCCAGCGAAAATCCACAATCGAACCATATCGATTATCATCCTCGATTACTATCCGTCGCTATGAAATTTAAATGACCAATATTTGCAATAAATCTCCAAATCTATGTTAAAAATATATTAATAATATTAAAATTACCGAATGTTTATTAAAAATGGGTGTACACTTACTTATCACTCCCTAGCGCTGATCCAACCAGCGATAACCCACAACAGCGATAGAAAAATCATAGACTAAGTAATATACTCTGTGGAGAAATTAGCAGTTAGCATCACAATAATGTCTAACAGTGTCATAATATTGTGATTTGCATACTTAAATAAATACTTCAAAATTGTCTAATAATGTTATAAAAATTGTTTGAAAAAGTTAAAAATATTAAATAATGTTTGTAAATACAGAAGAAGAGCTAACAATATAACTGAAAAATCAAGCGCTAGTAGAAGTGTAGTTGAGCCCTTTTCTGTTTTATATTTAAATTTATGTAGATGGACATACAGAATCCCCACTTTTCTACCACATATTCGAAAAGAAGCAAAAATTAAAGTTTTTCCTTTCGACAAATTTAGTTTTTCGCACTTAGACCCTCATCAAACTAAACAGTCCAAGATATTAATTTATAGTGGTATTTTAGTAAATAAACACATAAGATAAAAAATCACTGATATACAACAAGCGTCTAGAACAAGTAGCACATTTCAATTATTTGGGTTGCAATTTTATTATAAACAAAATAACCGACAATACGAAACTGTCGAAATTTCATTGGCAGTTCCTGCATTACTTTATGGAAGCGAAATTTGGGTAATAACCAAAAAATTACGAAGTAGAATACAAAGCGTGGAAATGAACTTCCCTAAAAGAACGAAAAGGCTGCGCAAAATTGGATCGTATAAAGAATGAAGATATCATTAAACACAGTTAAATATATATCCACTGAAAGAAAAACATAAGAGAATATAGAGATAAATGGTTTAGACATGTGGAACGAATGAATGTACCAAGATTACAAAAAGCAGCATTTAACTGCAAGCCAAGAGGATCAAGGAATGTAGGAAGGCCAGTGAAAAGATGGACAAACAACTGTTTGGCAGAATAGGTACGAGTTTGCCTAGGCCGTGAAGTGAAGAAATAGTATATTACAATGAGAGGTTGGGAAGTGGTTTTTACAGAAGCGAGGAAAATGTTTAAAACAGAGAAATAGCCAGGTTTTTAATTTTCGAGATTCTGTAAAATACTTTATAAACGTGCGTTGTACATTATTTACTGCACGATGATGTTTTCAAAATAATAAAATAATAGTAAAATAATATCTTTGTTGGAGATATTTGCGTTCATTATAAACAATTGACTAACGTTAACAGCGTGGGCAATGTTTATGAGTTGAAATAACAGTAGGCCGTGAGACCAATTACTGATAACATGTCGGCAAGTATGTATTTATTGTTTTATATTGTTTCAAACAAAGTTCAGTTCATTTAAAATGTAGTGATTTGTTTCGTATAATGTATATTAGCACTACACTTTGGATATTTTTGTATGTACATTGTATGTAGTATACATAGAGGACAGTGGTTTTACTTCCCACACGCGTGTTTGTATTAAAAAAAAAGTAATATTACAGTAGCTATAGTTATTTAGGTTGGCAACCCCGAAATATAGGAAGTTGAACTTTTAATCATGGTCTCTATTGCTGTAAGTACGACGAAACGCACTATCGCGCAAAAAAATAATTTTTACCTGGAATGTAAACACAGATGGTCTAACAACAACATAACCTCCGTGATTAACAATGCTCTGAGGTTTTGGCCACGGTTCTCCATGTGTAGGTTTCACCCACCCGCCAGCAGAACGTCCATCGCAAGGAGCCGCACACACGATAGCAAGAAGAACCAACACACCGGTCTTCATCATGGCTGCAGCACAACTGACGATATCAGTACGATGCTTCACCCCCTCCTCCAGGATGTTGCGTCATAACTTCACAAAATAGCTTTACAATTTACAAGGATAGAATAGTTATGCAATAAAAATGCAACTTAACACAGGAATTAGTATAATTTGATAAATTCCTCGCTGCAGTTATTGTCTCTGTTGTTGATTGAACCCATTACGTTTAGTTTATCCAACACAATACAAGCTCTTCACATAAACAAACATGAATCGCGCGCGCAATACTTGCTATTGTTGTTGTAACAAACTTTCATTTTTTGTTGACGATGTTCTTTTTTATAATAAAGAGTAAGTATGGAGTAATGAAACTCAGAAGTTCGGATTTAAAATAAATACAAAGAAAACTAAACAAATATTAAGCACATGTGAAATGTAGATCTTATGAAGTATTCAGGGGAAAACATTATTTGATAAGGTACACAACACAGAACTTAGGGGCAAATGCCATATTCAAGACATAACTAAATTTATTATAGATAGACGAAAATGTTGGAAAGGTCATATAGAATTAATGGAAGACAATCGATTTGCAAAAAGAGCTGAAGAAGGTAGACAAATGGACGGGAGAAGAGCAAGAGGAAGACCAGCCAAGAGATGCATATCCAATACATCTTCCTCCGAGGAGTAATTTGGGAAATAAGCAGGATGAAAATCGTATAAATTAAGAAGAAGACAAATCAATAAAAATTATGTCAATTACCAAGTAAAGGAAGTCAAAATTGGTACATACTCGTATAAGTTTGAAAAGGTAAATGAATTTATATATATCGGATCAATGTTGACAGTAAATAATGATATAAAGAGTGAGGTACAACGAAGGCAAACAGGGCATATTATTCACTCTTAACAATTGTTAAAAACAAAATAAGGCTCAACTGCACTTCTATTAGCGCTTCTTCTGTATTTACTTACATAATTTAATATTTTAATTTTTTAAAACTATTTTATAACATTATTAGACAATTTTGAAGTATTTATTTAAATATGCAAATCACAATATTATGACACTGTTAGTCAATATTGTGAAGCTAACTGCTATTTTCTCCACAGAGTATAGGGCCTATTACTTAGTCTATGATTTTTCTATCGCTGTTTGGATCAACGTTAGGGAGTGATAAGTAAGTGTACACCCATTTTTAATAAACGTTTGTTAATTTTAATATTAATATATTTTTTAACATAGATTTGGGGATTTATTGCAAATATTGGTCATTTAAATTTCATAGCGACGGATAGTAACCGAGGATGATAATCGATATGTTGTTCGATTATGGGTTATCGCTGGTTCTATAAATTCTGGCGCATGCTCACTGTTGTTCTACAGGATTTTGAAAATATTTCACGCTAGTTTAAGTGCAGTTTTTCCCAAAATAATATCTAGAGAAATCAAAATTAATATTCATAAAACTTTAATAAGACCCATTATAACATATGGTATCGAAACATTGGTCTTAAATAAAAATACATGCAAACAACTAACAGTATTTGAAAGGAAAATCTTGAGAAGGATTTTCGGAGCAATTGAAACAGAGGATGGTTGGGGAGCCAGATACAACGATGAGATATATGAATTGTATAAGGAATTGGATTTGGAGACACATATAAGATGTCAAAGATTGAGGTGATTAGGACATATCACAAGGATGGAAACCACAAGGAAAGTGAAGATGACATTCAACAACAATCCAGACGGAACCAGATTAACTGGAAGATCAAGAAAAATATGGTGGAATTGTGTACAAGCAGACGTGAAAGGATTTGGAATAAATAACTGGAGGGAGTTGGCGATGGATAGAGAAGGATGGAAGAAGGCCGTAGAGGAGGTTAAGGTCCACTAGGGTTGTAACACCAAATAAGAAGTTAATGACAAATGATAGGATGTCCAGTTAATTACAAATATGGAATGTCCGGCTATTTCCCGGCTAAATTTAATTAATTCTAGTAAAACTAATTTTGTAAAAAATATTTTTTAAATATGGGTAAGTAATAAAACATATACATTATTTTTATGGTAAGAACTTAAATAAGAATACGAAAATAATTTATTAAAAAACATATTCTCTGAACAGGAAAAATGTTACGATTTTAAGCACTGCAAACAATTTCACGTTAAAAGTACTTTATTGATATCTTATTTCGTTATTTGTTTGATATTTTCGTTAATGACAGCAATTTCTTTGCCTAATTCATTTTGTCTTCTTCTTCATCCAACCAAGTCTTAGGCTTATAGGTCTGTTACAATCTCACTGATGAATTTTGTATTTAGCGTTTCTTTGCACGGCCCAAAGATCTCTTCCCTGTTGGACAATAACGAAGCATGGCCTTGGGTACTCTATGTGAAGTCATTTATCCAATTGTTCTGGATCTATGTATAACTAACTAACTAACTCACTGGCACTATCGAACCCGTAGGTTCATGGTCGCGCGGACATAAGCTCTCCATAATCCCTATCCTGAGCCAATGTTTTCCAATCATCCCCTGTATAATCTACTTCCCTCAAATCATAGTTAATGTTATTCTCCCACCTCCTTCTTGGTCTACCAACTGGGCGTTTTCACTCTGGTTTTCCTACAAGATGCTTCCATGCACTTCTTTTATTCCCTATTCGTGCCATATGCCCTGCCCATCGCAGTCTACGAGACTTAACTGTTCTAATTATATCTGGCTTCCTATAAAGACCATGTAATTCACTGTTATGCAGTCTTCTCCATTCACCTGTCTGTTCATCTCTCTTTGGTCCAAAAAGTTTCCTAAGAACTTTATTCTCAAATACTATTAATTTCCTTTCTTCCCTTTCGCATCCATATAATATAACTGGTAGAATAATAGTTTTATACATTTCCAGTTTAACGTTTTTTTAAAGCAGTTGGGACGTCAAGAGTCCCTATAATGCATAATAGCACGCATTTCCAGAATTGAGCCTATGTTTAATTTCTTTGTGCATCTCATTCCTATTTGTGATTATTGCTCCTAGGTATTTGAATTCACTTCCACTGTGTTACGACCGTAAACCAGCCAGCGTACTTTTAAGTGAATTGCAATCAATAAGTGTAAATAGGCCTAAATGGAAGAACACCACAAAATATGCAGTGGCAAAAATATCCTTTTTGTCTAGGGTGAAGGAAATATTAAAATTAAACTTACCTTTAACTGGAAAAATAACCACTTTATTAACTGACCAGGGAAAAATAAACAGTTATAACTACCGTTTTAAAATAAGTAGCCCCATGTGTATTGTCTGTCCAACGAATATGTGTCCCCGTAAGATATGTGAACTAATGCCTACTTCCTTTTCTGCCTCGGTAAATCATTTCCCACCCTGCATTCCAATATCTCTCTCTTTCTTTTCTATCTCTTTCTTTCTCACCTCCCAATACTCACTACTTTGAGCCTTCTTGCGGTACATTATTTGTACTTGCACTCCAGTGTTGTCAAATCAACTCCAACCGTGCATTATTCAATATTCAAGAGCCATGACTATGTTGAAGTTTGACAACATCCCTACTCAATAAGTTACCGTGGCTGCTGTTTGACATATGCGGTGAAATGGTGTGAGAACAGACGTGCACTTTTCTAAGGACGATGTCAGCGCTGTAGGGGAACAGATCCGTTGGTTCGAATATACATATGGAAACGCAGAACAAACGATAGATGATCTATTATTTGAATGTACAAAACTATAAACATGTTGAATCAATTACTAGGACTCTATTATAACATCAAAGTCTCAACTTCCGATTGCCGATTGAGGGTCTTTCCACTTTTCAGCGGTTGCCCTTTTACCAGCCGGCTGCTGGCCCTTCACATCCACATGTGTCCATCACAGAGGTAGATGATCAACAGCCAGTGTAGGGGTGACATGTGGTTAGCATGTCGAGTCCCCCAGCCGTTATAGCTGGTTCCTCAACCTGGAGCCGCTACTTATTGTAGCTACCCAATTGCCTCACGATGCTGGGTGGGCACCGGTCCCATACTGGCCCGAAATACCATGAGAAAATTTCTTCCCCCATGGAGACTCGAACCAGCGCAAGTCCCGTAGCTCTGCGCCAAGGCTTCCTACCTTAACCGCTCGGCTACGGCGCGGGACAAAGTCTCAACTTCAAAAAATAAAATTACGGCTTTTCAGGGCAAAGTGCCAGTCAGAGCAAAAATAGTGATCAATAATGAAATAATAGAACAGATAGCACACTTTAACTATCTTGGTTCAGATATAACATATACGAAGTAGCTATGGTTGGGATATACATAATAAATTAAACCGATATCAAATGATGTGTGGCACCATAAGAAGAACCCTCCGAAAGACTCGAACAGAAACTCAGCTCAGGTTTTATAAAATTATGGCTGTTCCTGTTCCTTTATATGGATCTGAATCTTGGGTACTTACAAAAAAAGATATCTCACACATTCAAGCCACTGAAATGAAATTTTGAAGATCTGTAAAAGGATGTACACACATGGATAGATTACACAATGAATCAATAAAAAAAATGAACTGGAGATATTTTCAATAGTTGATAAACTAGAAGAACACAAATACCAATGGAAATAACATTTAGACAGAATGGACAATACAAGATTACCCAAAAAGATCAACACCTACAAACCACATGGGAAAATATCTTTGGGACGGCCAAGGAAACGATGGACTTGAGACCGGAACAGGTCGCATTGACCTAATCCTGGAAAGGAAGAAGAAGAAGAAGAAAACTATGAACAGAAAGAGAGTTATTTAAGAACAACATGATTAACAAATACGACAAATGGACATTCAATAAAAATAAGACTAGTACGGATTACACATTCGAATTAATCTCACACATTAATTGAATAGATTTAGACAGAGGGTGTAGAGCAAAACAAAGCCAATTCAATTACATATCTAATGTTATATTGGGTAAGATAAGTGGAACAAGTATATCATAATATTACAATTGGTCATGGAACATGAATGTAAACACAAGTAAATTGTTTTATGAAAATAATGTTGTATAATAACGCATGTTTAAACCAAAAAGACATGAACATACAGGTGAGTGGGGAAGACTACATAACAGTGAACTACATGATCTTTATAGGAAGCCGGATATAATAAGAACAGTTAAGTCTCGTAGACTGCGAGGAACGAATGGGGAATGAAAGACTTGCATGGAAGCTTCTTGTAGGAAAACCAGAGTGAAAACGCCAAGAATGAGGTGGGAGAATATAATTAACCATGATTTGAGGGAAGTAGATTCTACAGGGAATGATTGGAAAACATTAGCTCAGGATAGGGATGTATGAAAAGCTTATGTCCACGCGGCCATGAACATACGGGTTCGATAGTGCCACTGAGTTAGTTAGTTAGTTATAACAACGCATGTAGTATTACTTTTTTGTGGTGAAACATGCTGTAAATAAAATGATGAAGAAAGAGAGTCCTCTTTCAAATTTTGTACAAGAAAAGTGTCATTAAGTGAAAATCCTCTCTCTGGATTAGCGTTACCATATGACTGTATTAAAAACATGTTTACGGCCCTTTTTAAATTATCCGCAGAAGAGTATTGGGCAAATACTTCGAACCATCAGTCATCTTGTCTCTTTTCTTTCCGGAAATATGCATGTACCGGTACTTCTTTCATGAAGCATTCTTGAGAAAGCAAAGTTCAATATTCTCGGCCTGAATTTGTAATATCGATTGCGATTCTTCTGATATGAATACGACAGATGCACGTCGCACCACGAATTCCAATCTATTTCCCGGGTGCTTTCAAATTCTCGACTTATTCCCGGTTTTCAAGATTTTTCCGACTGTTGGACACCCTGAATGAGGAAAATTTTAAAGAATTGGCTGAATTCAAATACTATTACAAACGGGAATAAGGTGCAAATTAAACATATACTCTATTCTATAAATACATGCTATTATGTATTGCAGGGACCATGGTCCCAACTTCTCTCAAAAAACATTAAATATATAAAACTGTTATTCTCTCGGTTATATGGATGTTAAACATGGACTCTTGCTTTAACCTCCTGGGCCCCAAAGAAAACTTTAACAAGAAATATACTCTTGTTTGTGCTTAATGGGTTCTTAAGTGGCCAAATAAAAAAAATGGTAGTTCAAAAATTTCGTGGGTTTATGTGAGTCCTGAATTGAGAATTTGTTCAATTATAATTTTATTTTCACGTTTAATGGTTTCGCAGGGGTCAAAATATCAAATTTTCAGGAAACAAAAGAAAATTGATTTTTCTGGGGAAGCATTTAAAGAAGTTTTATGCAAATAATATACGATACCTTTGGTTTCAACCAAGTTTTTGCCCTCTAATTGATGCTGCAATCTAAAGACTGCAATTGGGAAAGAATATATATAAACTTCGGGTAATGTGGACCCCTATTTTGAATTTTGTTGTTTATTCTTTTAATTAATGGATTTGAATTTTGTTTAATTACAGTGATATCATTAGTGTAGTAACCATGAAATAGCATTGATATTTTATTCAAATATGGAAACATCTTCATCTAAATTACAAGAAAGGTCCACTTTAACCTCCATAATCGAGTAAACTTGACCTCAGAGTCCACCTTAACGTTTAGTCTATTTTTAAGTTTATTTACTCTATTAATTTATACAAACAGGCACAAATTAATCTAAAAGTATTTATGACTGACCGTAATTAAAAATCGTTGATATTTATTTAATGTTTTGAAAAATTATTGTTGATTATAATATTCATACGTCATTTATCTGCAGACAGCGACGATCTTTGGCTTTAATAAAATTACAAGAATATTAAATAAAATTAATCAAGTGTATGGTTTTACAGATAGCATCCTCATTGATAAAATATACGTATTCGTGTAATGTGGACCCAGGTCCATTTTAACCGCCTCGTGGAGGGTCCACATTAACCAAATTCCTTTGTTATGTTTAATTATTTTATACAGCCACCATGTCAGATAATATCAAACCAAACCCGTCAGTATAATAAAACAGCATCTACATAATATAATATATTTAAGAGTTTTTTCAACATTTCTAATATTCAATAGCAGAAATTAAGAATTAATTCATAGCTTTTTTAAAATAGTCTTTTCATGCTATGCTTGCAGCTTTACTAGGGAATTGTAGGTGTTGTAGCTTCCAGTTGCTTTCCACACCGGTGAAGGATGATGATGGCTATATGATTTCGGGGACCGTTTGGGTACCTCACCCAGAAAAACTTCCCCGACCGGGATCGAACCCGGGCCCGCTGCGTGACAAGGCAGCACGCTACCTCGAGACCACAGCGGCGGACTTATTTATGTATAGGGGTTGATAGAATGCATATTTAATTTCATTCAAATGGAGGGGAGTATATTTAAAACAAGAAATTATAAAAAAAACTTTGTTTTCATTGCGAACCGATACATTCAAATAACTGACACGAGAAATTAGAGTTTCGTCAATTGGACGGCGTTATGCATCAACCGGCTATGCGCCATTATATAAGTTTCGAGGAAAATACGTTTAAAATTTAAGTCAATCTTCACTATTTATTGTAGCGCCAAACTAACAATACTGAATATTACAAGTTTTTTCCTTGTTTGACAGTTCTGCATCAACAATCTAAGAGTGGGGACATATGACGCTTAGCTGCATGATGCAAAATTTAGATTACCATTTATGAGATCTGGTTTCATAGCCGTCTGTTGCAAAACATAGAATCTCTGATAGGACTGATGACGTTTACATTTTTCTTTAATAATGAGGCTATATTTAAAGATTTGGCGCTAAATGTTTGCATACACTTACTCCATGAGCCACTGCAACAGATGGCATCAGAATCTCAATTTTTAAAAATAGCGCTTAGCCGGTTGATACATAACATCGTCCAAATTTAAAATATAAAATAAAACATTTTTCCGTAAGTCCACCGCTGTGGTCTGTGCCTTGTCACACAATGGGCCCGGGTTCGATCCCCGATCGGGACAGTTTTTCTGGGTGAGGTTTTTATCGGGGTTTTTCCTTACCTGTAAGACAAATGTCAGGAACACTTTAAGGCCCAAACGGTCCCAGAAATCATATGGCCATCGCAATCATCATTCATATTCATCTTAGATTAAGCTTAGGATTAGGGGCTCTCCTGGCGCACCACTATCATCATCATCATTATCATCATCAACCGTCATATCATCGGGGCAACGTAACCCCGCCTTCCAGGCGCTCCAACCTTAGAAGTGGGAGGTCAAAGGGATCCAACGTCAATAGTGGGGGATCATCTTCTATGAAAGAAGGCACACGTACGCCATGCCAGAAGAGAACACCAGGAATGTCGAAAGACAACCTGGGGCATTTGCAAAAAAAAATATATATATTTCCGTAAACAAGTAAATTGACCATACATTCGACTTTTTTAAGAAGTCGCTTTGTCAACGCAGTTTACATTGTTAGCTATGTATTATAACATCCTTGTATATTCCATGTTCATAGAGGAATGAAAAGGCTCGGCTGTAAAACATGGTAACTGACAAGTTCTTGGAAATTGAGTTGTAGCATATAAACTGTGATATGAGACCTCCTGAATCATTTGGTGCATGTAGTTTTATTTACCGTAACAATACGTCTGCTATCTATTGACAGATGTGAAAAGTACATACACCAAATGCTTCAGGATATATATACATATCACTGTTTATACGCCTCAACTCAATTTTCAAGAAATTGTCTGTTACCATGTTTTACAGCCGAGCCCTTCAATTGTCCTTTCATTAGCTTCTTTTATCGTTTATTAAATACCCCGGCAATTCATTCTTGGCCTTTAGCACTGTACATTTGGAAATACTTTACAACATGTGATGCGAAATTTTTTCTAAGTTTCAATTATACATCATGCGCATGCGCCAACAAACTAGAAGCGGTTACACTATGGAATCACGGGATGCAGCCAACATATACACGAAATTTAACGAACATAAATCCTAACCTAACGCAAGTACTCTAACCCGTGAAAGACCAACCTAAAAGCTAATCTATGGCAATTTAAACACTCTAACTTGTGAAAGAATGCAACGCCGAAAAATAAATAGCCAGTTGTGAAATTTTGAAGTATATGTGTACAGTTAATTAACATACTCTTTGTTGGCTGCACTGGAATACGTCTTTGTTGTTGCGTGGAATATTCGTTAAAATCAATATGACTGTCATGGCTTCATGCTACGTGTGTAGTTAAATATCATAAAACATTTATTGAAATAATCTTAAAAAATGTAAAAATCATTGCAAATGGTGGGAAATAATTTGAAAAATGAAATCATAAGAATAAAATTTGATAGGAGTTTATGAAGTAATTAAAAAGTCGCGTCACATGTTCTAAGTTTAGTCCAAACTTCAATTGTGGATTCCATAAAAAACAAAAAAAAACAATAATTACAATGGCACGGTCATCTCAAATGAGAGATTCTCAAGAGGAATACTAGAATGAGTGCCACTTTGATGGTAGAAGAAGAAGAAGAAGAAGAAGAAGAAGAGGACGGACAAAATAATGTTGATTGATGGTGTTTTGAGCACCATGAGGAAAAAGGATTGGATGATGGAGATTGGAATGACAGAGAAATGTGGAGGAGAATGAGAGTAGATAATTGGGCTCAGGATTATGTTAAACCTGCTAGATAATCATGTATTATAATAAAAAATAACGAAGGAGCAAGAAACAGAAGAGAAAATTGCGTTCAAGTATTCAAAATCCTTCTTCTTTTTCCTTCCAAGTATTAGGCCAAGGCCTGTTACGATCCTATAGAACATTTTCCCTCGTTTCATAGGACGGCCCAGTGATCTTCGTCCTCTTGGTATATAATTATAAACAGCTTTGGGATCCGATTTGAACTAATTCTTTCAAGATGGTCTTTCCAATTTAGTTGGTACTGTTTAATATATTCCAAAATTGGCGTAGTCTTCAATTCTTTTAGGATATCGGTATTCCTCTTCCGATCCCATCTGGTGTAACCCGCTGTTCTGCGCATGAGTCTCATTTCACAAGCCGTTATCCAAGTTAAGATAATCTACCAAAGCAATAACAATGTTATGAAACTGGTGTACAACAGTAATCGAACATACGTTCCTAAATCATTCATGATTACGCTATCAGATTTTAGGCTAGTTTTAAAAAAATACTTTTCTAATAATATGATGAATGTAATATATTTGCATAGCGTGTACTGCAGTGCCATCTACATTTCGTCTTTTGAGTTCCGGACTGAACTGATAGATGGCGTCAATGTAATCTACCTTCTAGAGCAGGGATTTCAAACTACGGACCGCGGGCCGGATACAGCCCTCCATCACTTTCTCTCCAGTCCTTGAACGCCTATAGTATTAAAAAAATTAAAATATGCTAAGGGTAGGCCTATAACATTATAGTCTATCAGTGATGGAACAAGAACTTGTGAAATATGTTATACGATATTACAAGAAAAGTAACAAATTAATACAAGTTAATAATAATAATAATAATAATAATAATAATCATCATCATCATCATCTGCATTCATGGATTAGGTCTTTTGACCCGTTCCGACTTCAGCCCATCTCTTTCTAGGTCTGCCCACATCTCGGGTGCCTTTAGGTTTGTATTTTGTTATTTGTTTTTGGATATCTATCTTCATTCATTCTGTCTATGTGTTGCTTCCATTTTTGTCTATATGTATTTATTTTATCAGTTATTGCTAATATTTCAAGTTCCTGTCGTATTTCTGTGTTCTTGATTCTGTCTTCCTTAGTGCACCCTTTAACAGATCTCAAAAATTTCATTTCTGCCGCCGTTATGCTACTTACATCTTGTTTTTTATGTATCCAGGCTTCTGAACCATAGAACAGTACCGGTGCTGCCAACGTTTCATAAAATTTCAATAGGGTCTCTCTTGTTGTTTTGTTATTTAGTGATCGTTTTATCGTACCACATATTCCCTGGAATTTTGCTATTTTATTAGTTATATCATTATCATAATTAAATGAAATGTCACATCCTAGATAATTGAAATGGTTCACTTGCTGTTCTATAATTTTGTTTCCTATTACAGTTTTGGATCTGATTTGATTTTTCCCTTGGAATGCCATTACCTTAGTTTTTTCTATGGATATTTTGAGATTATATTGTTCACATATATTATGTAGTTTAAAAAATATTCCTTCCGTATTTGCTATTATTGCCTGGTCATCAGCGTATAATAATGTTTTCAAGTAGTGTGTTTTATCTAATTTTATTCCTTTATTTGTTTCTTCGTTCCATTTTTTTATTATATCATTGATGTATAGGTTAAACAAAACTGGAGAGATACTGCATCCTTGTTTAACTCCTTGATTAGTATGAATTTTATTTTTACTTACTTCATTTCTAGTTTTTATAACAAAATTTTGTCGTTCCAGTACAAACTCTTTATAGCTGCTATTAAGTGTTTGGGAATTCCTTTTTCTTTTAAAATTGTCCAAAGTTTTCCTCTGTCTACTTTATCAAATGCCTTGACAAAATCAATAAAAGCTATGTGTGTTTCCTTGTTATATTCTCTTCTTTTGTTTATAAATTCTTTTATCGTAAATCTATTATCCATACATGAACGCCCTGGTCTGAATCCACTTTGTTCTTCGGTTAACATTACCTCTGCTATTTGTTTTAACCTAAATGTTAAGATTCTTGAGTATATTTTATACTCTGCAGTTAAAATGCTTATTCCTCTGTAGTTGTTGCAGTCGTTACGTTCTCCTTTCTTGAAAATAGATTGTACTATTGCTGTTGTCCAGGTTTCTGGTACTGTTGCTTGTTTCCAACATACATTTAAAAAAATGTAATAATCTCAGTTGAATGCAGGCTTTCACGGCCGGTAATCATAATGTTGAGTGATTCCGGGTTATGTGGCCGTGGTCCATAGTTGGTGTTGATACCAGACGTTTCGCCCTCAACTGCGGAGGGCATCTTCAGTGGCGAGTGCTTCTAGGCGTGTTTCCTGGTCGGAAGATCTACTTAGATCTGAATATGCCCTCCGCAGTTGAGGGCGAAACGTCTGGTATCAACACCAACTATGGACCACGGCCACATAACCCGGAATCACTCAACATTATGTAATAATCTCAGTTTAAAAAAATTCCTCCATATTTTATTAATTCCATATTAATTCCGTCTATTCCAGCTGCCTTTCTGTTCTTGGTTGTTTTCAGTACTTCTTCTAATTCTTCCATTGTTATCATATCTATTCCTGTCTGACACTCATATATGTTATCTTTAGTTATTTTATTTTCATTATACCACAGTTTTTATAATGTTCTTCCCATTGTTTCTCCTCAATTACATTAATCTGTATTGTATCTTTTTCTTGTTTATTTAGATCTTTCATTACTTCATAGGCTATTTTTTGCTGCCCATGTATATCGTATTCTAGTCTGCTTATATATCTATCCCAACTGACGTTGTGTGCTTTTTAATTTCTCTTTTGGCTATTGCACTTTTATGTTTGTATTCAGCTCTTAATTCTAGTGTTCTATTCTGTAAATATTTGTGATAAGCTTCTTTTTATCTTTTATTTTCCTCTCTAATTCTTCATTCCATATTCTTAAACCCTTCTTGTTATATATTTTATATTTTGTTCCTAATGCCTCATATGCTGCTTTATCAATGCTTTCTTTTATATTATCCCATTCTCGGTTTATTTCTTAGGAAGAAGGTTTTAATATTAATTGTTCATTTAGCCTATTCTGATAAAGATTTTGTATACTTTTATCTTGTAATAAATGTACTTTGAATGTGGTCTCTTTATTTTATATTGTGTTTTTAGTTTTCTTCCATCTCGCCAATATATTTATTTTTGAGATTAGTAAATAGTGATTTGAATGAATATCACTTCCTCTAAATACTCTCGTATCTGTTAATAATGATGATGATGATGATGATAATAATAATAATAATAACAATAATAATAGTAATAATGTTGTTATTATTATAGAACAGTTAAGTCTCGTAGACTGCGATGAGCAGGACATGTGGCACGAAAGATGTGGAACGAAAGATGTGCATGGAAGCTTTTTGTAGGGAAACCAGAGGGAAAACGCCCAGTTGGTAGACCAAGAATCAGGTGGAAAAGTAACATTAACCATGATTTGAGGGAAGTAGATTATACAGCAAAAGATTGGAAAGATAGGGATGTGTGGAGAGCTTCTGTCCGCGCGGCCATGAACCTACAGTTTCGATAGTGCCAGTGAGGAAGTATTATTATTATTATTATTATTATTATTATTATTATTATTATTTATATACAGATTTTCAATGATTACACATCTTTCTGTGTCTAAAGTTTTATTCCAAATCCACTCGTCCCTATCCATCCACTCCATGTCCTCCAGTCCTCTTGTTCTCATCCCAGTTCTTATTTTCTTGCATCCACGAGTCCAATGTTTTTCTGGATAACCTTTCTTCTTGCATTCGTCGTACATTAATAATACTACTACTACTACTACTACTACTACTACTACTACTACTACTACTACTACTAATAATAATAATAATAATAATAATAATAATAACTTTATTTATATACAGAATTTTAATGTTTACACATCTTTCTGTGCCTAAAGTTTTATTTTTCTTCCCCACTCGTCTCTCTCCATCCAATCCATGTCCTCCAGTCCTCTTGCTCTCATTCCAGTTCTTATTTCCTGCATCCACGAGTTTCGAGGTCTTCCTCTCCTCCTCTTCTTCCAGGTGGACACCATTCCAATGTTTTCCTGGGTAATCTTTCTTCTTGCATTCGTCGTACGTGCCCATAACAATTTAATTGCTTATACTGTATATAAACTACTATTGAATAACCAATATTCATTTTTTCTCTTATGACAGTATTTCTTATTTTGTCTAATTTTGAACATCTTGCTGCTCTGCTCAAGAAATCCATTTCCATCGACATAAGTTTTTGTTCTAAGTTTTTGTTGAATTTACAAACTTCAGCTCCATATGTGACAGTACTTCTCACTATTGAATTATATATTTGTAACTTATTTTTCCTGGTTATATGTATGTTCCATAAGACTCCATTCATCATTGCTGTTATTGTTCTACCTTTATTTATTCTGTTCTTAATATCACTTTCTTGTTTATCCTCTTTAATAATAATAATAATAATATAATAATAATAATAATAATAATAATAATAAAAGTAAAGTGATCCCACAACAGGCCCGAAAGCCCTTGGGGGTAGTAGGAAGTTAAGGCTCCCACTTTGTCTAGACAATCGGCACTTTATGTCAGCCGGGTTGTCAGCCCTGCGTGACGGCCGCCGTTACCCCAGAACAAGCGTCTGGTACTCATTTCCGTTAGAGGCTGAGTCGACCCCAGGGCCATAGTGCCGCCAGAGGGTTTGGGTCAGTTTAAAAATCCTGACCCCAACGGGACTTGAACCCTCGACCTTCCGGCTTGTAGCTCAGTGCCTTAACCACTACGCTACGGCGTGCCACCTTTAGTGTCCGCCCATCTCACTTTATATTAGACATTGTTAGTTTTAAATTGTATTTTATTTGACATTGTATTGAGTGTTGTACAAATATTGTAGATTGTAGACCTAAGGAGTGTGAAGTATGACAAATAGACTTCTAAATAAAGGCTTCGACTCTACGTCTAAGGTAGGAAAACATCAATCTTTTTTTAACACCAAAGTTCATCAAAAGCTACTAAAAATCGGTTGATAAAGAGAGGAGAAAAAGGTACTCAACTGTTTTGACTTTTTAAACCGTTATAATAATAAAAACATAGTGAAAATAACAACAATAAATAGAATCCATAGTAATCCATAGTAATTCTGCCCGAAGGCAGGTCCTTCACTGCAATCATAGCATTTTCATGCTATGCTTGCAGCTTTACTAGGGAATTGTGTAGGTGTGGTAGCTTCCCGTTGCTTTCCACACCGGTGAAGGATGATGATGATAATGATAATGGTAAGGATGATAATGATAAGGATGATGGCCATATGATTTCGGGGACCGTTTGGGCCTTAAAGTTTTCCTGACATTTGTCTTACAGGTGAGGAAAAAAACCCCTAAATAGAATAGCAGGTCTAACAACTTCTTCCTGCTTCCAATTAATCTACTGTAATTCCCCTCCACATCTCTCTGTTATCCAATCTCCATCGTCCAATATTTTTTCCTTCACCATCAATCCATGTTATTTCTGTCCGTACTCTTCTTCTTCTACCAAGTGGCATCTATTCTAGTATTCTTCTTGGGAATTTGTCTTTATTTTTGTCATGACCATACCATTTTAATTGTTTGTTTTTTTACGAAATTCACATAATGAAAGTTTGAACATTCATCTTTTGTTTAATTACACCGTTTCTTATTTTATGCCTCGTAGAAATGATAATATATATATATACTCTTTAATTTGCTTACTTGTTATAGTCGGCTGCTAGATGGCGGTGAAGACCGAGTTCTCGCGACATCTAGTAATAATGGAGAGTATAATACATATATAAGAAAAATAAGTGTTTGAATTAGATTCGCCTGGTAGTGTAATGGATATCACGCTGAGGTACAGACTCAGAGATCCGGGTTTGAATCCCGTCCAGGCATTTATTTTTCTTATCATTCCATATATATACGACTATTAGGAATCGGACGATGTCAGACATATATATACATAGGCCTACATAAACAAACATAATAATAATAATAATACTTTATTTATTCTGGCAGAGTTAAGGCCATAAGGCCTTCTCTTCCACTCAACCAGCACAAATACAAATAAATATTTGACAAATATAGATATACACTATACTAATTATAAACAGTTAAAGATACATTAAATGTAGCAATGTAAATGTCATGTACAAACAACATTTTATAGGGTAATAACAATAATGATACGATAATAATAATAATAATAATAATAATAATAATAATAATAATAATAATATAAATATGATACATTATACGAAAAACACCAATTAATATATATACCTTACACTGGATAATAACGAAGTCAAAGAAGTATTGAAATGGATACCTCCAGGAAAAGGGAAACGAGGTAGAGCAAAGCCAACGTGGATAAAGGGAATTCAAGAACAACACGAAGAAGAGAAATACGACAGAAATAGACACGCAAGACCGGAAAATCTGGAAAAAAAAAAAAAAAAAAAAAAAATGTATATTTTGGTTGAGGATACCTGTGTAAATAACAGAAACAATTCTGAAATAATAATAATAATAATAATAATAATAATAATAATAATAATAATAATAATAATAATAATAATAATAATAATAATATCGTCCGATTCCTAATAGCCAATTTTTGTCGGTCCATCCAATCTCTTGGTTGTAGATATTTGTCCTTCATGTATAAACATATTCCTTGAATCGAGGAAGTTTTAGGTCTACCTCTGCCTCGCCTTCCCTCAAGCTTCCATTCCAAAACACATTTTGGTAGTCGATCCTCTTCCATTCGCTGGACATGTCCATACCATCGTAATTATTGAGTTTTAATATGATTTAAAATAGTGTCTTCAACCTTCATTTTCTCCCTTGTAATTTTTTGTTTTCTTTAAATTCTTGATGTCCGTCGTATAATATAACTGTGATAATAATAATAATAATAATAATAATAATAATAGTAATAATAATAAAACTAAATATATGTTCACACATAGAAATACATTATATAATGGAAATGGACAGCTAATGACAAATGAGGGAAAATTTGAGGAAGTGGATGAATTCAAATACCTAGGAACAGTAATCACAAATAGGAATGAGATGCACAAAGAAATTAAACATAGGCTCAATTCTGGAAATGCATGCTATTATGCATTACAGCAACTCTTGACATACCAACTCCTTCCAAAAAACGTTAAACTGAAAATATATAAAACTATTATTCTACCAGTTATATTATATGGATGCGAAACATGGACTCTTACTTTAAGGAAGGAAAGGAGATTACGAGTATTTGAGAATAAAGTTCTTAGGAACATTTTTGGAACAAAGAGAGATGAACAGACAGGTGAATGGAGATGATTACATAACTTTGAACTACATGGTCTTTATAGGAAGGCAGTTATAATATGAACAGTTAAGTCTCGTACTCTGCGATGGCAGGACACGTGGCACGGATGGGGAATGAAACAAGTGCATTTAAGCTTCTTATGGGAAAACCAAACGGAAAACGCCCAGTTGGTAGACCAAGAATGAGGTGGGAGAATAGCATTAACTTTGATTTGAAGGAAGTAGATTATACAGGGAATGATTGGAAAGCATTATCTCAGGATAGGGATGCATGGAGAGATTATGTCCGCGGGCGGCCATGAACCTACGGGTTCGATAGTGCCAGTGAGTTAATACTAATAATAATGATGATAATAATGATCATAATAGTCTAATAATAATAATAATAATAATAATAATAATAATAATAATAATTTTTTTATTACATAAAACTTTCCTCACAAGGACAAAGTGATACAGACAATTAATTTTCGAAATTGATGAAATACATTAAACATTTTCAAATTTTAATTGAACTATATTCTACAAAGTAGAAATTTTGTTAAGATGGTTTCATAAAATTGAAATTGATCCTCCCTGGGCAGCGATGACAATTTTAGAAAGATACACTCTGTCCAAATCTAAGAAATTCCAAAATGTTGCTAAGAATCCTCCTGGTATAGTACCTCCTGCCCCGATCATCAATCCTCTGACAATTATACTATCTAATTGGTATTTATTTTTGTAATAGTCAACTGTTGGCTCATATATGACATTCTTTTCAGAGTCAATTTCTCAGGATGGCCACTATGCGTCTAAAAACGGATTGTGGAAATTAATATCATACCAATTTTAGAAGATGATCTAAATGCAATAATATATATTCGTCTATTACTTCCATTAGTGACCAATAATAATGATAATAATAATAATAATAATCCAAAACAAAATGAAAATATTTAAAATAACTTTTAAAGTTAATATTTAAAAAAATTATAATCCGTGAATGTAAAAGACTCTAGAATGTGTGTAAGATATTTTAAAATGTGTTGTTGGAAACTTGAGCTAATCCATAACCCCGGCCGGGTTTGAACCCGCGACAAGAGGCAAGGAGCATAACCACTAGCGGCGACTAGTAATCAGATATACGTCGATAAATCGTTCAATATATCGAAATAAGTTAACTTACCAGTTGTTTTTAAGATTTCTCCAGTAATGAATGAAACACATTGTGTAGTATGTTTGTTGAAAGATTTTGGAACGTGGATTTGTGTGACTTGATTTATTGCTCGTCGGAACCGCAGCTCTGTCTGCGTCTCCATACAAATCTCACGTATTTCCCAAATCCCTTCTCAAGTCAGGCGGGCGGCAAATCAATAACAACCTACTTCTTCGCGATTTCTACCCCTCTGAACCTTTTCTTAACTCACTGACTGCTGGCCCTATTATGGTTCATGACCACGCTGTGTAACAGAAATTAATCCGATGATAAAAGGAGCTACATATGAGTTCCTCTGTGTTTCTTCAGGGTCGGGCTGAACTTATGATTTTAACCGGTGATAGATAAGGAACTATTTAAGGAAAAAGTGATCAAACTAAATTTTAGGTGACGTGATAGACGGATTTTATTAATTTTCTTTTCCCTCAATGGTAAAATATACACTTTTCTCTTATAACTTGGCTAAGAAACGGTCAAAACCACGACTCAATTTTAATAATGCTTATCGCGGATCTTTCTTTTGTACGTTCTCCTAATGGGAACACTCGCCCTACTTACTCGACTACTGACTATAAGGGAGCACTCGTCCCTCTCACTCTGTATGGTCTACGGATAGGGCACCATCCCTACTTACTTTGATTTTTAACTTCATAACATTTTATGTTAAATATTTAAGAAAGTCGTGGATTTGACTTATTTTTCCGTCCTCATTACAATTTTTATACAAAATTTTCATTGGATAAAATAAATCTTTTGACACATACGATAAATCCATTAAAATTAATTGTATATGAGATATAGGGTTGTAAGGGGTAGTGACGTGTGTATAACCTCTCCTACCTAATTCTCATCCTCACCTTCTCGTGGTACAACCCGTTTTCACAAACGAGGCTCTGAGGACCGAGTCACGGCGGTATAACCGTTCCATCAGGTACTGAGTAAATGCGGTATCCTAATGTCTGTCCAGAGACTAAAAGGTAGCAGCCCTACCACTGGACTACTTAGCGTCAGGCCAGTAACCTGCCCTAAGGAACTTCAAAACTACTTTCAAGTCTCAACACGAAAAAAGCCAGAAGGAATTGAAATATGACGACACACAGCAAAGAAATATGGTTAAAAGAAAACGGCACAATGATATTGTAAGATATGCAACCTGGAATGTCCGAAGCATCCATGAAAAAGACGAGGAACTAGACAGTATATTTAAAAATAGAAACATTGATATTGCAGTAACTACAGAAACTAAGAAGAAACTTAAAGGAACGAAAGAAACACAAAATTATGTACAAATATATAGCGGTGTCAACAGGAAAACCCATGGACAAGCTGGAGTAATGATTTGGATTAATAAAACCATAAGAAATAAAATTCAACACTACACTTACTGGAATGAAAGAATATTAGAGCTTCGACTGAAAACAAATAGAGGTAATTTGACAGTTCTTGGTGTATATGCACCAGAGGAAGGCCGCGAAGAAGAACAATGAAGAATTTTATAAAATATTACAAGAAATTTATAGCAAAATTAATAGAAATGATTACATTCTCACAATAGGAGATTTAAATGCCAGAGTGGGCAATGCTCAAGTCAACAATAATATTGGAACATTTGGCGAACCAACCAGCAATAGGAATGGGACAAGATTAACTGATTTTGCTATCTACAATGAACTGAGAATAACGAATACCTTTTATAATCATAGAAACATACATAAGTATACCTGGCATCGTCAGGACTCAAAATCAATCATTGATTATTTCATTGCAAATAATAAGATTTTTAAATTGTTTCTCGATGTCAGAGCCTACAGAGGATATGATATCGGTTCAGATCACTACCTAGTAGAATCAAAAATAAGATTTCCACCAAGATGGTTAAAAAAGAAGAAACAACAACAGAGCATAGAACAAAAGTACAAGGTAAAATTATTTTATGATGACAGCATTAAATGGTTATATTCGAGAAGAATTCAGCAATATATGGCTACAACTCCAGAAAGTAATGATATCGAAGAAGAATGGAAAAACATTAAAATGATAATTCAAAATACAGCTAATGAAACTTTAGGAAAAGTAAATATACAACAAAGAAGAAATAGAACTCTAAAAATCTGGGATGATCAAATAAAACAATTGACTGAATAAAAAAATGCAGCTTATAAAAAATATTTGAACACAAAGACAGTAGAAAATGAAATAGAATTCAAACGTTGTAGAGCTATTGTTAAGAGGGAAATAAGAAAGAGACATAGGAAAACATGGTTAAATTTTGTTACACATTTAGAATCAGATTTGCATAAGCTCCAACCTATTGCCTTCAAAATATTAAAACATTTGAATAAAGATATTAAAGAATCTACCAAAATTAATTGCGGAGTAACAAAAGAAGATATTTTCAATTATTATAAAAGTCTTTGGACTGACAATAGCTATGAAGATACAATTTTCCGAAATAATAATGAGACAGATTCCATAATATCATTGGAAGAATTGAACAATAGTTTAAAGAAATTAAAAAATGGGAAGGCAACTGGCACAGATGGCTTGAATTCTGAATTGTACAAATATGCAGGCAAACAGTTCCATGAAAGACTGTTGTCCTTCTTTAATAATGTATTCAAAAATGCAGATATACCACAAGAATGGAAGACAAGCATTGTTATACCCCTGTTCAAGAAAGGAGACAAGAGAAAAATGGACAACTATAGGGGAATCAGTTTGTTAAACACATGCTACAAAATTTATGCAGACATTTTAAATGGAAAATTGAAAAGTTTCAGTGAAAAATTCCTTATGGAATGTCAAAATGGATTAGGAAAGGACGATCTTGTATTGATTCAGCATTTCTGTTAAACTATTGCTTGAAAAAAGAAGAGAATTCAACTTAGAAACACATTTTGCTTTCATAGATTGTGAAAAAGCATTCGACACAGTCAAGAGATCAAAACTCTTAAATATATTGGAAGACAGAAATATACCAAATTACTTCGGCAGAAAATACAAAATATTTACAAAGACAACACCATAAAGATTAAATTAAATAACAGATTTTCTGAAGAAGGAATTATAAATCGTGGTGTGAGACAAGGCTGCCCCCTATCCCCAACACTTTTTGCAATTTATATCAATGAAGTAATATGTTGCTGGAACAAAACATATAAATTTGGAATAAGAATATCAGAAAATAGAAAATTAAACACCCTATTGTTTGCAGATGACCAAATAATAATAGCAAATTCCGAAGATAATCTACA
>JASPKZ010003219.1:0-54688 GCA_030220185.1 Diploptera punctata | reverse complement strand
ACAGGCTCCTGGGTGAGGTTTTTCGCGGTTTTTCCTCACCTATAAGACAAATGTCAGGACGCTTGGGGCCCAACGGTCCCCGAAAATCATCCGGCCATCATAATCATCCTTAACATTATCATCATCATCCTTCACCTGTATGGAAAGCAACGGGAAGCTACCACACCTATATTTCCCTAGTAAAACTGCAAAGCATAGCGTGAAAATGCTATGATTGCAGTGAAAGACCTGCCCTCAGGCAAAATTACTATGGACGGATGGTATATATATATATATATATATATATATATTTTTAGATATTTAACACACATAAAAATTAATTTCAGAATTAATTTATCACGATCTGAATGTCCAGTGTATAATAATAATAAAGATGATGATGATGATGATGATGATAATAATAATAATAATAATAATAATAATAATAATAATAATAATAATAATAATAATAACCTTGTCAAGCATTAGTCCTATTGCTCTGTTCCGGTCTCCAACCGTGTGTTGTGAGATATTCCAGTCTGTCTCTTCCATGGGGTATTATTGTTGAATCTCCAAATTATCCTTCCGGTATGCCAGGGCTTTTGTTACAATATAATTAATTATTTTCATTAATTTACACTATGCTTAATTTCTTGCGTTAAATATCAATAATAATGTTATGTAATATGAACAAATACATAAATTAACAATCCAAAAACTAACTCAAAGTCTCTTACAAATATAATAGATAAAGTCACACAGCTTCTTATAGCAGTATTTCTTATATAAAGTATTTGACAAAGGCAGTTGAAATCTATTTTGTCTATAATCTAATTTAGTAATAAATTCCTGTCTTTTGGAATCAAATGCGGGACAACCAACTAACAGATGTGATACAGTCTGGCTGGAGTTCTTGCAAATACAGGTATCTGTAGCTGTTTTAAATCGTTCAAAATAATGGCCAAATTTATGATGTCCAGTCATAAATTGTGTTAATACAAAACTTGGTTCTACGCATTTGCACTTTATTCGGTCAAATACTGATGGGAAAATAATTTTCTTTCAAAGCCACCAATAATACTGTTTAACCACTCTTCTTCTTCTTCTTTCTCCTCCTCCTCGTTCTTCTTCTTCTTCTTCGGCTTTCCCCCACTTATAGGTTGCCGTCTTCAGTTTCCATTTATTTCTCTCATTCCAATCTCCTTCTTCTAAATTCTATCATCCATTATATTTCTGGCATAGGTTTTCCATTTCCATCTTGGTCTGCCACCTTTATGTTCTCCAGGGGATGACTATTGGTATATAATTGTTGGCAATCTTTCATTTTCAAATCTTTTTACATGACCATACCATTTAAGAGTTTGATTTTCAATTCTCTTAACAATAAATGTGGTGACATTAATTTCTCTCCAGAGGAATTAATTTCTTATTTTATCCTCTTATTTTTTGATGGCTTCTTCTAAGATAATCAAATTCAACTGTTTTTAATTTTATTCTTATGTAATTCCGTCAAAGACCAAGTTTCACTTCCATATGACAAAATATTCTGTATTATGCTCTTATAAATTTTCATTTTAGTTTCCTTTGTAATATTTTTTTCCAAATTATTCCATGTAATGTCTCAGTTGCATTTTTTGTCATTGAAATATTACTTTGTACATCTCTTTTTAACCACTCAGTGTTCAAATTTTGCATAAGAACTTCTCTTAATACTTCTTTAATATATGAGACAGGACAGAAGGAGTAAAAGTAATCCATCTTTGAATTTAGCAGCTGATTTGGCAAGAAAATCTGCACGTCTATTTCCTGTAGTTCCAGCATGTCCTTTAATCCAGCCTAGGCAAACACGTCCAAGATGTTGATTTCATTTTGTTAGTATGGAGGTTGCAATCGGTTGACGGTTGACAGCAGAAAGTGCTGCCTGGGAGTCACTATAGATACTACACCCCTCGGGTACGAAGTCAAGCATCTTCCGGGGTTTCATGTGCTGAAACCAGTATTGTCTATATTACTGTAAGTAAAAAACAGTGGGTGTTATTTTTAACTCTACTCTAAAGTATAGACAGAATGTCAACAAGTATGCTGACTGACTAGGACTGACACATCATTACAGAGGCGGATGAAAAAAAGGTGGATCAAAATCGTAGAAAGTATAGAAATGGAATGAAGTTGATGAGAAAACGGAAGAACCGTGAGGGAAACCTGCTCTAGCTTCGATTCCTCAGTTTGAACCTCAAGTGTGATTGGCTAACTGAAATACAAAGTCAGGATATAATAATAGTAATAATAATAATAATAATTTTCATAATGTTATAATAATAATAATAATAATAATAATAATAATAATACTTACTATCACTATCGAACCCGTAGGTTCATGACCGGGCGGATATAAGCTCTCCATGCATCCCTATCCTGAGCTAATGCTTTCCAATCATTCCCGGAATAATCTACTTCCTCAGATCATAGTTAATGTTATTCTCCCACCCGATTCTTGGTCTACCAACTGAGCGTTTTCCCTCAAGAAGCTTCCACATGCACGTATTCATTCCCCATTCGTGCCACATGCCCTGCCCATCGTAGTCTACGAGATTTAACTGTTCTTATTATATCTGACTTCTCCAACAAAGACCATGTAGTTCATTGTTATATAGTCTTCTCCATACACCTGTCCGTTCATCTCTCTTTGGTCCAAAACATTTCCTAGTAACTTTATTCTTAAATACTCGTAATCTCTTTTCCTCCCTTAAAGTAAGATGCCATGTTACGCATCCATACAATATAATGGTAGAATGATAGTTTTATATATATAAGTCCTACTACTACTACATTTTCGGTGTAACGTTTTTTGAAAGGAGTTGGGACGTCAAGAGTCTCTGTATTGCATAATAGCATGCATTTTCAGAATTGAGCCTATGTTTAATTTCTTTGTGCACCTCATTCCTATTTGTGATTAATGTTCCTAGGTATTTGAATTCAGGCACTACCTCAAAATTTCCCTCATTTGTCATTTGCTGTTCATTTTCATTATGTAATATATTTCTATGTGCGACCATATATTTAGTTTTATTGATATTTACTTCCAGTTTGAATGACCAGTGTTACTCAATAGTGTGTGTGTGTTGACCTTCAGTATCTCAATCGAAGTTTTAGAAATGAAATTACTTCGTTTTGTAATTGGTAATAGATTATTGTATTACAAAAGAAGTACTGATATCAGAAATGTATTGAACATGGAACCAATCACAACATTAATGTAAAATTGTAGAATAAATTGGAGACGCCATGTCCTAGGAATACCAAGTACTAGGGTGGCAAGAACTGTTTTATACTACAATCCAAGGGGACAAGAAATTTAGGTCGACCTTTACGGTAAAGAGATGGAGTGAGCAATTTTGAGTCGGAACAGACCAACAGTCTAATCCTTGAAGACGATTATAATGATTTTATGGTAATATTATTGGTCCTGGTGGCTACCATGCTCGCCTCTGGTTTCGAGGGATTGTGTATTCAGATGTGTCCGTGGTCGAATAATTTTTAAATGCATAAAATTCCTGAGCATGGTTTCCATCGTTAGGGAAGTAAAGCCGTGGGTCTCATTATGACCTCAATTCTGAAATAAGAGACGTCTCTCCTGACATTATTGGCCTTTCATGCCCATATTTTAATTATAACTTTAATGGTCTGAATTGTTAAAATTCGTCGTTAAATCAGAAACAGAAAGAAGTATAATAGTGGTAACTTTGTTTGAAATTTCTTGATATATCCCACGTTTGGCAGTATGGTTGATTCAATTAAAGCTATGTTCGAGCCGTTAATCAGATTAAACGTGTTGAGTAGAGGTCTGTCTGGAGAATAGACTTGTCTTTTGTCTCTTGGAGTCTCTTCTCCAAGCCTCTTCTTCCAGGCGCATCCAACTGGCTCATATTTATTACACCCGGCCAACAATCCCTTCTTCTTCTTCTTCTTCTTCTGGCCTACTGAAGTAAGAGCATCGCATAAATTTATGCACACTTTAACACAAAAAAGGGGAGAAAATTTCTCGAGGTTTTTCCACAGAATTAAGTAACGCAGTGCAGATTTCAACTTAAGGAAAAATAATTCAAAACTTCAGATTCATGCAGTCCAAATATACTCTGTCAAGATTTTTAAATAATTGATTTATAAAACGTATAATTTTCATTTGGCTGCTTTAGGTCTTCATAAATTTCTTAGTGGGGAATAAAGTCGCTGAATTATAAGTGGAATTCGAGACAATCGCCAAAGGCCATGATTTTAGGACAAGATTTATATCTCTGCGCAAAGCTCCTATGAATATTTTCTATCCTTCGTCGGCAGATGTTATTGGATTTTTCCATTCCAGCAGTAGAATCCATTGTCATAATAATTCAATATACGTATATTCAATCTTAGAAATACAAAAATGTTCAACATTGTCTTGTCTTAAATACAGTGAATGTAAGCTGATACAGTATTATTACTTTTTGTTTTTGTTGTTTTTTTTAATGTTTTTTATTCACGTTCATAGAAGCATAAAACATAAAGTGGTGTTGCGTCTAGGATTTTAGGCATTTTAAGTAAACTGTGTATTTCAGTTATTATGTCTGTCATGTGTTTATTGAATAACTTCACTGCAAGATGCTATTAAACATAAGGTCATATTCCGTTTATGGTATTTAGGGGTATTATATACAGTTTGTGTTTCTACTAGTATTATTATGTTTTAATGTGCTTTTTGAAGAACTTTTTTTTTTGCAAATGCCCCAGGTTGTCTTTTGACATTTCTGGTTTCTCTCCTGGCATGGCGTACTTGTAACCCACTTCTGAGGTTGGGGCGCCTGGAAGGCGGGGTTACGTTGCCCCGATGATATGATGGGTGATGATGATGATGATACTGGTGCGCCAGGAGAGTTCATAATCCTAAGCTTAATCTAAGATGAATATGAATGATATTGCGATGGCCTTATGATTCCGGGGACCGTTTGGGCCTTAAAGTTTTCCTGACATTGGTCTTACAGGTGGGGAAAAACCCGGATAAAAACCTCACCCAGAAAAATTCTCCCGACCGGGGATCGAACCCGGGCCTCTGCGTGACAAGACAGTACGCTACCTCGAGACCACAGCGGTGGACTTTTTGAAGAATGTTACTGTATTTATATTCCGATGGGATTGATGTTGTTCTCATGAAATTATTATAAAATACTCGTTCGAATCTTCATCTATACTATTTAGTAGGCACATTGTTCTAAATTTCATATTAACACAGTTCCCCACTGGTCACTGAAAGTTTGGCATATACCTCAAGCGATTTAACAACATAGAGAATGCAAGTTGTATTTTTTGTACTAACACCCGAAGTGTTAAACATATTACCGTATCTTTGATTGCCTTTTGCTTTGGATTGAAATGTACGAAATCACCTCTCTCCTCAATAACACCGTCTTTTTTAAATGAACTATCCTAACCAAAGTGCTTTCGACAGAAAAGAACTAGGCTACAAACTTTTTAATTTCATTTATTTAGAGAATTTTCCTCATCATTGATGGTTTTCTCCAACCAATCTTAATAATTAACGTTTTTTTTTTTTTAAATACATAAATGACTACGGACTTATAGACTATCAGTTTGCAATGACTATTTAACTCATGCCCCAAATGGGAGTCAATGACCAATCACGTTTCAATGATTTCTGTTTTACAACCAATCAGAGTCGTGTTTCACGAAATATTTATCAGTGTTATAATTACCATATTAAAGAAAACTCCTCCTTTTTAATATTCTGAAATAGTATGATCTAGTTGCAGTGATAAACAAAAGAAGCAGATGAAGCGTACCTATCGTTTCTCATTTGTTTTCAAACATCGCCGTTTACATTAGATATATAAATATTTTAAAATAACTACAGTTAAATAATGATTTGTGAGTAAACAGCTTAATTTTATTCGTTAAATAGTCCTAACAAATGCCACTCTTGATTTCCAAATTCTCTAGATAAATTCACTCCTCACTTCGTGAGTCGTGAATTTATCGATAATTTGGAAATCACTCGTGGCATTACTTATGAATATTTACAAAGTTCTCCATCGTTCTCTGTCCTCTGTGTCTTCATCCGTTACACCAAATTTCCTCATTGATTTTTTAATGTTATTCTTTCAGGTTGTTCTAGATCTTCCTTTTCTGCTCCTTTTTCAGTTTTTTTTATTTTAACGAGGTCGTTATCGTCAGATACCACCGAAGAAGATGACTTAGTAAATGTATATATATATATATATATATATATATATAGAAAACAAGAGAGAAAGCGCCTGATAGATATCCCAATAATGAAGTGAGAAAACTGATACATATAATAAATAAGGTGAGCCTGTAGCATCTTACCTCATAAAATTTGAGATGTTTGAGGGCATGTTTCAAAACACTTCTGTTTTATTGGCAGGTGTCCAGAATGTCGATTTTTAAGTTGTTGGCCCTCGATTTCGACTCCTACTCCATTTTTTGGTTGTCCAAAGAACTTGCATGTCAAATCCCTTTCCCCGAGAACTTCTTTGGACCACCAAAATGTGGGGTAGGAGTCGACATCCAGGACCAACAACTTAAAAATTAACAATTTATTTATTTATTTAGATTTATTTATTTAACCTGGTGGAGTTAAGGCCATGTGGCCTTCTCTTCCACTCACCAGGGCAAACATATATTACATCAGAATATAACAATCACAATGAACTCTTATATTAAATACTAAATAAAAATTTGATCAAAAAGATAATATCTATTATATTACGATCTATAATGCAACTAGTTAATGTTAGTTAAAATTAAGACTAAAACTAATAATAAAATGTATACAAGCAAGACATATTAAATTGTCCCTGTCTAATGTATATATAAAACAAAGAAAAATAATGAGATATAGAAAACTAATTTTACGTTTGTACAATATTTAAAACAAAACAAAAGAAAATATTTGTTAATCTTAATATTATTTTCATAGATAATTAAATGTATTAATTGTTAAAAGAATACTATCAGTGAGGTGTATAAGTTAGTTTGTTATTAAATAATTCTTTAATTGGTTTTTGAAGGATGTTATAGTTTGACAGTCTCTGACATAGGGCGAAAGGGAATTCCATGTTTTGTGTAAGTGAGACCGTAAAAGATAATGAATGATATACAGGTGATGAGGAGGGATATAAAGGACAATGTGCTGATGGGATCGAATGTCAAGATTATGTGTGTCGGATAGCAATCTAGACAAGTTGACGATATTAAAACAAAGTGTTTTGAAACATGTCCTAAAATAACCTAACTTTTATGAGGTAAGATGTTATAGACTCGCCTGATTTGTTAAGAATAACCTCATAATGCTACTTCCTATTATAATTTTATAACGTTACCATTATTATGCAGGAAATAATTGAAAAATATAAGCTCAGATTATGGATACACGGTGGGCTTATATCCGTGTTTGATATTTCCAGTGAGACAATAAGTTAGTTTACTGAATAAACAGTTTTGTTTGTTAAAGATAGATACAAGAAAGAGCAATAGAATAATAAAGTTTCTATCGCGCAACAACGAATATTAATGGGAGCATGTATAGTGTTTGAAAGAGTTTTCACAATCTAACATTCTGTATAATAGAAATCAATCAGAGAAACCGAACTCTCTTTAGTGATTACATTGATTGAAGCTTTCGTCAGGATTTAGGGGAGGTTCACTTGGTTTGAATGTATCTTCTCTTTGTGGTCACGAAAGCAATCCAATTAGCACTAGTAATCATCCCCCGCCCCCTAGTAATGTACATATGTACGTAATCAAATGCTTGTAAACAAGTATTCTTCAAGATTACTCCAGCCTCTTCACTGTCCAATCAATTTCATTATTCGTTCTAAATTACTGTGCATTTTTTATCTAACCAACAGGAGAGACTAATTTACAGTTGTTCTGGCAACATTCTATTTATGTTATAGTCAGAGTGTATAAAAATTATATTATAGAATTATCTACCTGTTAAAATGATTAAAATATTATACGCCTTTCGGTAACAGTCCCATCCTCAGCAGAAGATTATACGTTACTATCTGGCTAATATCCAGATACTCGTAGCTGGAGAGGAACGTACAACCTTCTGCTGAAGGTGGGACTGGTCCCGAAAGGCCTACAATGTTTTAATCGTTTTAACAGTGAGGAGACAGGATTAAATATGTCTTTTATAATTTTATATTATAATTTTTATATACTCCAAGATACTGAGCTTTACATGCTGGTGCACTACCACTGAGCTATATAAGCACACTTCTGGACCAATAACAAATTCGTCTTTCTTTAGTTCTCAAGTTTGTTCACTGCAAAACATTATGATATGGTTCCTACTCTTAGGACCCTATTATAACGTTTAATACGTAATTTATATGAAATTATTAATTTTCAATTGTATTACTTTGTTCTTTCGCAATTTTTTTAACTCTTTAATTCTTCTTATCGTAGCTCTTTGTATGTGACTTATCCATCCATGGACCTTAAAAGCCAAGGTATCACAAAATGTCAGAAGTTCCTTCCCATATCACTTAATAATCCTGTCCATACTTCTGAATCCATTTTTTCAGTAATCCTCTCGTTGTTCCGCCACTAGACTTTTATTTTGTCCGCCATTTTAGAATCATAATCTCTCGTTATAATGCTACCTGTCTCAGGAAAATTTAATTGCGGTAGTATCACTGTAAGTGGTAACGTATGAAGATAGATAAGTATTTCTAAAAATACATAAACAAATCCCCCGAACATTTTAAGGTGACTATTTAACTCGTGCCCCAAATGGGAGATAATAACTAATCACATTTCAATTATTTTTTTATTTAGAACCAATCTCAGTCTTTTCACCTCGATTTTATCAATTTAATTTTATCACATTAAAATCATGCTCCTCCTTTTTAACATTCTGAATAGGTCAGAGCATTATTTTTCAGTGACTGACCCTCAAGAAACACTTTGAATATAACAATTTATATATTAAGAAGTAATATTCCTATAAAACAAGTGGCACCCGGATTGTATATATAGTGCACGAATGTAACTAGATTCTGCTTGCGGGATATAATAGAAAAACATTTCTAGCAATTGATTATACCACAAAAAAAAAACGAGTATTTGCACTTTCTTAAACATATTATTTCCAGGTATTTACGTTCCAGAAAAATATAATTGACATTTATATTTTAGGACATCAGAAATTAATTTATAACCTGTAATGTTGGTTATAAACAGTTTGAGTGTTTCATTTTTTCTCCACTAGGGGGCATTTTTACAATATTGCGATATTTTGGCAATAAATAATGTGATCTAGTTGCAAAGATGAACAAATGAATCACAATAAACGTTTCTCATTGTTTTCAAACATCGCCGTTTACATTAAATATATAAATATTTTAAAATGATTATATTTGGGCACGCCGTAGCGTAGTGGTTAAGGCACTGAGCTACAAGCTGGAGGGTCGAGGGTTCAAGTCCCGTTGGGGGTCAGGATTTTTAACTGTCCCAAACCCTCTGGCGGCACTATGGCCCTGGGGCCGACTCAGCCTCTAACGGAAATGAGTACCAGATGCTTGTTCTGGGGGTAAAGGCGGCCGTCACGCAGGGCTGAATAGACTTGTACATAGAGAGGAGGATTCAACGACATCGTCTCCGAAGAGGGCTTCCCGTCCACATCGAGGAAACGATAATTACTCCGGACCTATACGCCGAACCAGATGAAAGGGACGCCGTCCGCAGAATTATCGACTCTCACCTCCTCGACAAGTGGCAACTGGAATGGGAACAGGAGCCCCATGGACGCCAGATATTCCAGTTCTTCCCAAGAGTCCAGAAAAGAATGGAGACTACATGGATAACTCCCAGCCACTTCACCACACAGATCCTCTCAGGTCATGGACTCTTCCGCTCCAAACTGCACGAAATAGGACGTGCCGACTCACCTCTCTGTGATTGTTTCAACCCCGGAGAGGACGACGTAGTCCACGTGCTCTATCAATGTACCAAGTACAATGTCTTCAGGCAGGAGCTGGAGGAAGCAGCCATGATCGGTGAGACACAATGGCCGCCCGCCTTAGAATTCTGGACTGGGAAGGCAGCCTTCAAATCCCTCACCAAGTACACAAGAAGAGTCTTGGGATTGACGAGACGAAGACCAGCGGAGACAAGAGAGGCGTTAAAATCGTCATCAGTCTACTACTACTACTGCTACTACTATTACTACTACACACATACACATACAAGCACTAAGCACACACACACATACACACATTAACACACATACACAAACAAACAACACACTTTATTTTAATTTTATGTAACAACTACACACTTCAAATACCCGAATTGTATATTTATTATGTATTTCAATAAAGATAAGATATAAATAGGGACATAGAGCACACCCGGGATAAGGGCATTATGCCCGAGGTAACCCGGGGGGTGGTGGTGGGGCTCTCTAAATAAAAAAAGGGCTGACAACCCGGCTGACATAAAGTGCCGACTGTCTAGAAAAAGTGGGAGCCTTAACCTCCTATTACCCCAAGGGCCTCCGGGCCTGTTGTGGGATCACTTTACTTTACTTATATTTAAATAATGATTTGTGAGTAAACAGCTTAATTTTATTCGTTAAATGGCCCTAACTTGATTTCCAAATTATCTAGATAAATTCACTCCATTCACTCCTCACTTCCTGACATTATAAATTTAACGATCATTTGGAAATCACTCGTGGCATTACTTATGAAAAAACATTAGTCGCTCCATTTGAACTCGCACATTTTCAAGTCGCACTACAAATTGAGATAATATAAATAGGTGCTTGAATGAGACTACATAATATTATTTTTATAGGAAACCAGTTGTAATGACTGTCAAGTCTCGTAGACTGCTATGAACTCGACATGTGGTACGAATTGAGAATCAAAGAGGTACATGGAAACTCTTGTAGTAAATCCAGAGTGAAAGCTCTGAGTAACTTGGTAAATAATGAGATGGGAGAATAACATTATCGCTAATTATATAAATGATGATTAGAAAGTATTCGAACAAGATAGGGTTGTGTGGAGAGTTTATGTACGTGTGGCCATGAACTTATAGGTTCGATAGTGTCAGTTAGTTAGTTTGTTTCTAGCCAAGGTTGTCAACGTTGGGACAGTCCTTGTGGCTGGTTGCAAACTTCTAGATAAGAGAAGAAGTGAAGATATTAGAAATGAGCTAAATATCTTTAAACTCTTAGATAGAATAAAATAATCTAGAAAAAAACTGGAAAGAACATGATTGTTCAAAGAATGGAAGATGGTCGCATTCCCAAAATTATACTTAAATACAAACCAAAAGGACGCAGGAAGTTGGTAGACCGAAGAAGAGATGGATCCAACTTTTAAATGAGAATATATGAGACCGGAACAAGCCACATGGGCTTAATGCGTGATTGTTGTTGTTGTGATGATGATGATGATGATAGTTAGTTTGTTAGGTACATGGATGAGAGAGAGAGAGAGAGAGAGAGAGAGAGAGAGAGAGAAAAGGTTTATCCTTTTTTGTGCATGAGTATGGATATGTGTGGGTATTTACTACAGACACACATATACGCAAATAATATTCTGAGGAGACGATGTTAGGAGATAACTCTAAAAGATTGGGATGGGTTGGATATGGGAAAAAGGGACTAAAAATCAGAATAATGTGTGGCGATAAAAAGGAGGTGGTACTTGGATATAAACTAATAAGATATTTTCGCCGAATGTATGGGAAAAACGTTCACTATGTTTACAAAAATGTAATTGTATTGTTTTCTTTTTTCCTTATTTATATTATTACTAGACATTATTTTATTGATACGGACTGTCAACAGCACGTACGGATTGCTGCCCGTGCGACTCATATTTGTAAGTAACATTGTATCTTACCTCCAGTCTAATAAAGTACTACTACTTCTACTACTACTACTATATATATATATATATATATATATATAACAAGATAAGAAAAATAAATGCCTGGACGGGATTTGAACCCGGACCTCTGAGTTGATATCTCAGTGTGCTACCACTTACGTTACAAGGCAATCCAGAACAAACGTTTATTTTTCTTATACATATTCTCTATTATTACCAGATGTAGCGGAAACTCGGTCTCCACTGCCACCTAGTAACTACCATAACAAGTATGCAAATTAAAGAGAATATTTTTACTTTATAACAGTGACGCTTTTTCGATATATATTATATATATATATATATATATATATATATATGTTTTAATGTTTACACATATTTCTGTGCCTGAAGTTTTATTTTCCTTCTCCACTCGTCTCTATCCATCCACTCCATGTCCTTGCATCCACGAGTTGGAGGCCTTCCTTCCCTTCTTCTTCGAGGTGGATACCATTTCAATGTTTTTCTGCGTAACCTTTCTTCTTACATTTGTTGTATGTACCCATACCAATTTAATTGCTTACATCTTATATAATCACTAATATATATAAAATTCCTTAATGAAAAACAGAAATAGACACAAAGAATAAAAAAAGAGGCCTGGCGCACTCATATTGCAAATGTATGCTTTTTTAAAAACGATATATTATTATAATACAAGGGGCAATATCCTGTCCGATTTCCCTATAAGAAGGAAGCAGGAACTCTTAACCTAACGAAAGCCAGGTACTCAATGATTGTCCTCCGTGGGTCTTAAGTTAAAATATTTTAACCTTAAATTGAGTCTCAATTAGTATCAATCAAACTGCTGAAGATGGAACAAATAGTTCTGAAAGGCCTTCATAATTTCTATGAATTTAGTGTTGAGGTCGACTATTATCTCAGGTACTCATTTTATTTTTTAACTTATTACAAACAACCGCAATAGTGGTTGAGTATGAATATATAAGTAATGACTTCTTGTATGTATGGTTATCAGGATGCCAGATCGAACTCTCAAGACATCACATACCATACAGAACATTATTTTCAAGTTCCTACTGTTTTATCAGTTGATTATGATCTTAATATGAAAATTCTTTCGAGAGAAGTCATCAGTTAACATCAGTAAAATATTAATTTCCACGATTTTCGACTTCCTCATTTAGGACAATATTTTTGTTTCATTATTTTTATCCTCTCTTTTTCTGTACGACTTAACTCCATGAGGGTTACTCAGACCTTTCAAAACTGGAACAGACTCCGCCATTTCTTTCCAAACATCTCCACTTTTTCATCGGTGCATCACCTTCCATTTATACAGGGCAGTTACAAACAAAGGGGTGTAAAGTGCTAGTTCTGCACTTTTGAGAAAAAAAAACAGGTTTAAAGTGGAAGTTTTATAAGAAAAACATAGGTAATTGAAAATTACAACAATCATTTTTTTATTTTCTCCTAAAGCATACACTAAATAACTGTAAAATTAGTTTTCTTGATCTCATTATTTTTGTTTATTTCTTATATATATTAGACTGGGGCAGTCTACCAACAATTTATCTTGCTTGCATATATTTTATTATTACTTTTAGTCTTAATTTAACTATCATTAACTGGTTGTATTGTAGATCGTAATATAATAGATATTATCTTATTGATCAAATCTTCATTTAGTATTTAATATTAGAGTTAATTGTGATTGTTATATTCTGATGTAATATTATATGTTTGTCCTGGTGAGTGAAAGTGAAGGCCACATGGCCTTAACTCCGCTAAGCTAAATAAATAAAAAAGTAAATAAAATAAAAAATAAATAAAATCATACTTCAGTAATGTAATTATGCACCAAACTAGTTTTTTGCAAAAACAAAATACATGCTTTTGCTTCTAACCGCCTCTTATTAAGTTTGTCAAAGCGAATGAACGCGTGAGCACCCTGCTTTCTTGTTACACCGTTTGAGGAGCGCCCTTTCTTCTCACGCTCTTCGGCCACTCCAGTGCCCTGCAGATATCTTGCCATCCTCAAGATATCCTCTTTATCCCTACAATGTGCTAATTTACACACTATGAGCATGGGAAACCTCCCAGCGCTCACTAGCACGCTCCATCTATTGGCCTAACAAGAACTATGACAATCTGCGTGGTCATAACCGACATATTGTCCCACGAGCCTTTCTTTTTATTCCCCCACCACTCCATGCAACACGATGTTGTATCTTCTTGATGATTTTCTTAATGAATTAGGGCATTCGAAAAGTAACGGAAACACTGCTATAATATCATAAAAATATTTAGGTTATTTTCGACATTACGAGCTTCATTTGTAGTCTCATGTCAACTACACTTTGGCAAATCCATGGATGGAAGCGCATTCCATCTGCAGCAACATTTCTGGATATATCTTTCATCTGATTGATATAAGCTCTATAGCTATCAACTCTTGATTAAACTCGAAATACTCGTAGGTGTTATTTTACACTGGGCAACAAATTTTCACTTCCAGAACATTGCATAAACTTTGAGATATTCCCTAATATATTTCAGGAATGCTGAAACCGAATCTGCAAACGATTTCCTTGTATCACGTCAGGATGTTTTGCAAAACAGAGATTAGTGTAACACTTAATGACGTTTTAAGTAATATAATAATGCAGTCACTGTTAGAAATGACTAAATATTGCAATATAGTCAATTTAATTGTCAACTTAGTATATGGTGATAAAGAGTACTGTTAATCAATGTGATTTTTTTCATGTGGAGATTTAACCTGTTGACTTCCTTTTATAAACACTTCTAGGAGTTTCCCTCTTCATCATCCAACAGTAGTCGGCGAGCATTTGCGGTGCTCCACCTACCTTGTTATCTTGTTTCTAATTCCTTGAGATATTGGTGGAATCTCTCCCCAATATTCTCGTGAAAGTAGTTAAACTGAGAATGTAGCGTATGGGTCTTGAGACTCGTGTTACATCCAAGTTCCTTGAATGTATTCAACATTTTGTTTACTAAGTTTTTGTAATCTGGGTCCTTTATATTACCCATAAAATTTGTAACAACATCTCGGAATTATTGTCATGCTAACAACACTTTCGAATTCATTTTACTTTCAAAAGTATCATCACGAAGTAGCTTCCTGATATGATAGATATAATTACCTTCTTTCACTTTTGCATTGCTCAAACCAGGGAACCTTTCACAAATGTACACGAAGCAATGCCCTTCCTTGTCTAAGGCCTTGAAAAATTGTTTCGTGAGCTCTAACTTAATATGGAGAGGAGGTAAGAGAACATCAGATGCCTCAATAAAACTCTTCTTCTTAATGTTTTTTGAACCAACATTCCGTTGTCTTCGGGGCCATTCCTTCTTAGTCCAATGTTGTGCCTTTGTCCGACTGTCCCTCGCAAATGAAACATGGATATTTTGTATAACGTAACTGTTGATCCAACAAGAGTGAGATAACATTGAAATATCCACACACTTGCCATTTATGTTCTTCATATTTTGTCTTGGTCAACAGTAGTTTCAGATTTGCATAAGACTCTTTGTGAATCACTGAGTAACCAACTCAGTGAAGCATATAAATTCCCATTATGTAGGAGGACACCCTTCAAACTATGTTTTAACGCATCAATAAAAAAGTCTCCATACAGTAGGGTCATGACTATAATTTCTGAGGAAGTATGATGTGATATGATTTTTTAGAGTTCAAATCTGGATTCTGTAGGTACGTTTCATCCTAGAAACAACATACATAAATATAAATTTGCAGGTATTGTGAAACAAGGTTTTTCAGAAAATTACACATAATGGAAATTCGTAAACTATAATTTCAGAGAACATATCACGTGATAGGATTTTTCTGAGTACAAATCTGGATTCTGTGGGTACGTTTCGTCCTAGAAACTTTCAGAAGTTCCATGCAATGAAATCATCGTTGCCCAGTGTTATCTTTGAGCATAAGATACAATCACAAGGGCTCCTGTCTGATACATTTGGTGGATGCTTGAGTAAGTCCTAATTCCACCTTGTAAACAAATTCTATTGAACACCTTTTTTAGGGCGGTATTACTACTATGTGAGAATGTATTCACAGAACATTACTATTTCGTGACTTTCAATATTGTAGATTTATACAACAAAGACTGCTCAACAACATGCTACAAGATTACAGTGGTCACCAACAGGGCTGCCATTATTTATCGAATTCCCATGTATTTTATTTCCCTCCAGTCGTGTAACATTGTCCTTCATATTGTTTCTGCACCCACTCTAGAGTTGATCATAGTCAAATGTCTTCCATTTTCTGGAATTCTTGGGCCATCCCTGTCTTGTCTCCACCAGAATTTTATTCATTGGTTGCGTGCTTCACAATAGCGATGTGGTGGAGATATGCGCGTGGGTGAGTGAGTGTGTGGGTTTTCTTTTCATGTTTAGCTATTTTTATTATTATATAAATGAGAGCTTTTTTATTATTTTATATCTGTACACAATGCATTTTTAGTAAGAATGAAGATGTGTATTATTATGTATGTACTGTAGGCGTATAATTACATATACTTATTATTTTTATACCATCTTTATCTTTCCATTCTTTGGAGAGAAATCAATAATTTCCATTACTACTACAAAGCGGCTCCGTGGCGCAAGCAGTTAGACGCTCGCCTCTCACCGCTGGAGTCTCAAAATCGAGTCTCGGTCACTCCATGTAGGTTTCGTGGTGGACGAAAAGGAGCTTGGGCAGGGTTTTCTCCCGTTTTCTTCCGTTTTCCCAATCACAGTTTGTTTCCACCATCTCTCCATACGCATATCATCTATTTCGTTTCATTTCATTCACCTGCCCCTGTGATGGTGCGTCAGACGTGGTCGGCCGGCACCCTCGTCATTCACAGACCTCTCTATAAGGCGCTTCATCTCATCTCATGCCTCGATCCGACCCTGAGTTGGACACAAGTTGAGGATATAAAAAACTACTACAATAGCGATGTAATAGGCGGGTTTGCCTATAAACAGGGAACAGGGACACCGAACTGTATATTGTTAGTTACACTTGTTTTCTTCCCTGGACGTGGGTAAATGGTTGTGAGGTTCACTGCCGAAGAAAGAATAGGGCATCACAATAATGGAGAAATATCCACACCCTAAGTGTAGATTTAAAATTCTTTAACTGCTAGGAATTGAAATTAGGGATTCTACCGATCACGCCCTGGTGACGGGCTTGTGCGTATTAGTTCTAATCTCAAGTGCTTTGATTTTGTTTTTAAGAAAATGTGCTCAAAGGTCTATCTAACGAGTTGCTGGTTCCGGATCAATACTTACCTGCGTTCCCTATTTTAACCCAAGTATACAACTTTTTACTTCAATAGAAGCAGACATTTCAATGAATAGATGTCAAATTTGAAAACCTAGTGCAAGGGCTTAAAAAAGCTACGGTATGTTATAACTCTTTATTATTTTGTAGGCTGTTTTCACGGGCAATATGTTAACCTATCCTGGCTATATCGGATTATGTTTTTACATGAAAGAGATTACCATCTGCTCTTTATAAGTTACTTGCTGATATCCGGCGTGCGCTGCTACGCCTAAATAAATGTGTTTTTACGCTTAGTTGAATAACTAAAAGGAATAATAATTATAAATTTATATCATTATTATTTTTAGATACCCGTGCTGATTACCCGGAATTGCCCGGGAATCTACGTATCCTAACGTATTTCGTATTAATGAGCAGAAAGGCAATATTCGTTATTTCGAGTTATCCGTGCTACTACTCTACTTGCCCGGGAATCTACTTATCCCGATCTTCTTGGCATCAACGAAAGACAGAAACAGTTATTGTGAGTTATCCATAAAAGATAAACATAAGCTCTTGCGAACTTTTTTGTAGAGTTTTTTTTGTGATATTCGATTCTGTGTACATTCATTTGGTGTATTTGTTATGGTATAGGCACGCGTAAGCCATTTCAGCGTCAAAAAAGGATTTTTGTAACATTTTTCGCTACAAAGGGTGATTTTTAAGGGTGTAGGAGTTGAGTATCATAACTCTCTTGTAGCTTATGTTCATCCCGGGAATCTCCTGAACATTTTGCAAAAAACTCTATCATAATCGGATCAACGGTATGGCCGCGCATAAAGTACAAATAAACATACAAACAAACAAACTTAATTGTTATATATTAAACTAGCTGGCCCGGCGAACGTCGTATCGCCTTTAAATATTTTTACGTTAATGTTTCCGATGTTGTAATAGTTATCTGCTATTCGGGGCGGAAACAAATCCAACAAATCAAAGATAATAAAAATCGGTCCAGCCGTTCTTGAATTATAGTGTAACTAATCCGACTTTGTTTTATATAAGTCCCGGCCACGCGTTGCTGTGGCTAAGGTATACGTTAAATTATGTTGTAGTAAAACTAAGTGAGAATCTAAATCAGAAAGTTTTTGTTTTACACATTTTTTAAAATTCTGGTACGTTAACTACACCCGGTATAAATATGGGTTGTGGTTTATGTGGAAGTGGTTTTGTTGATTGAGATGAATTTATGTTGTCTGCATTCTCTGTATCATCCATAAGTGTATCATACGGATTATATACATTTATTGATGGAATATTTTGAGGAGGCTTGCTGATTTCATTATACTTTCGTTTTTTTCTACGAACTTGTTGGCAGTTTGGATTCTCATCATCATCAAGAAGTCTCTGTATAGTAATATCATCTTGTGATATATTATAGTCATCTTGTTTTTCATTTAATGTGGCATGGAGATTGTTTCTGTAATATTAGGCATATTATTATAACTAACAGACTTACTTACAATCCTGTTATTCAGTTCCTTAGGGCCTTCATATGTTTTAAATTGACATTCTTCTTAAATGTAAGATTTATGTCACATAGGCCTATACCAATTTGCGGAAATTCACTTGATATCTTATCATTCATGGTATCTAGAACTGATTTGCCATACTATTCAATGTCTCTTCTCGGTCCAATTAAATTTAAATTAAGTTGCTGTCTTTCAGCCAGATTACTTAAAACTAATACTTACACACGAAATTAATATTATTATCAATATATTGAAAATAAAAGAAACACAAACACACTTAAATTATGAAATAATCAATATTTGTAATTCAATTGAAATTCGCGGTTACAACAAAAAGCACAGCCACCTGGTTAAATAATAAACCAATTACCTTACACGGCCATCTGTTAGAATCGTATGAAACTCGCAGATAATTATAACTATTTGTCAAATAATAAACAAATAATTTGCAATAAAAATAATGCGACTATAAATTCCGATTGAGGGTCTTTCCACTTTTCAGCGGTTGCCCTTTTACCAGCCGGCTGCTGGCCCTTCACATCCACATGTGTCAATCACAGAGGTAGGTGATCAACAGCCAGTGTAGGGGTGACATATGGTTAGCATGTCGAGTCCCCCAGCCGTTATAGCTGGTTCCTCAACCTGGAGCCGCTACTTATTGTAGCTACCCAATTGCCTCACGATGCTGGGTGGGCACCGGTCCCATACTGGCCGAAATACCATGAGAAAATTTCTTCCCCCATGGAGACTCGAACCAGCGCAAGTCCCGTAGCTCTGCGCCAAGGTTTCCTACCTTAACCGCTCGGCTACGGCGCGGGACTGACTATAAATTTAGTTCTAAACTTCCTAAGTCTCAAGTTGGATCAAACTGCACACAGTGTGCAATATTTATTAAAATCGGTTTAGTAGTTTAGGATTCCATCGCGGACAAACAACGTGACACGTAATTTTTATATATTAAGATAAATTACAATAATAAGTAACAAAATTAATCCGTGACTCAAAATTCTCGAAGACCCAAAGTCAACTAATGTGATTGATATCACCATGTATCAGGAAAAGAGTAAAGAGACCACATGTTATTGTGATGCAGAATATAAATTTCAGTTTCCGTTTTCTTAACCGGATTTTTCTTCTTCTTATATCAAGTAGCTACTCAGTTGATTCTGTTCAAGACTTATATGGATTATAAATTTTGTTTAAATCTAAGAAATATGAAAGGTACAGTGTTCCTTTAATAGGCCATGAGTATGAGGGTGCAAATATTTACATATTTGGTTAAATTGAGGCGAATTTGAGATAATTTTAACAACATTTACACTCCAGCGGACTTAACTCCTAGGAAAATTCCCGATATTCATATTATTGAACGCTGTATGGTTACTAGAATACGTTTATAAGTAAAACTCTCCAGAAGTGTGTACAGTTCACCAGCTGATCGGTATCAGATCTACCCATAGTGAAATATGTTACAATTTGAAATTCCTGGGTTTAATCAAAATAAGTAGCCGTTAGATACATTAATATAATCTCTAAATATTTATTTCATTCATTTTATTTTTATTTGTTTTACTTTCAGTAACAATAATAATAATAATAATAATAAAATAATTATTATTATTATTATTATCATTATTATCATTATTTAACAGTTCAGGCTATTTCGGCCGCAATTTAAATCTGGGTGTAAAAGAGCCAAACATTTTCTCAGATGCCTCAAACTTCAGGTTCGTGTAAATGACATTACAAAATTATTTTTATGAGGTGTCTCAGCCAAATGAGTCCTGAGACAAACGAGTGTATATATATATATATATATATATACCTTTAACATACAGCCCTAATGCTTTGTCCTGGTGCTCTCTGATCTCGAAAAGCTAAAATAAAATGGTTTCACACTTTCACTCTTATATCTTAATAATAATTATAATAATAATAACTGTAAACTAACTCACTGACACTCTCGAACCCATACCAGCGAGGTCATAAGCTCTCCGTATATACCTATATTTTCCTGCGCCATAACCGAGCGGTCTATGGCACCATGCCTCGATTAGAATTACGTATTTTATGTTGTTTGGGTCTCTATGGGGAAGATATTTTTATGCAATTTCGTCCATGAGACCGGTACCCATCCAGCATCATGCGGATTTGGGTAGCTACAATGAATATCTGTTCCATGATGAGAAAACCATCTATAAAGGTTGGTGCACCAAACTTGCCGACCATTCCACCTCATCTGAGAATTATCGCCCATTTCTGTAATTGACGAATGTGAAGGCAAAGCCTGCAAGGGGTTGGTAAAAGCCAAGGACTGGAGTATTTAATTTTGTCTACTTTGGAATTTGTTTTTCATTTATTTTGTAACTACTCTAGAACACGTCCTAATACTTTGTACGGCTATTCGATTTTTAATAGGGTACAATGGTGCGAAAAAAAAAACGTTGCTTCAGTAAATGAAAACAGTGTTCACTTGAGGGAAAAAAGTTAGGGTTATAGTTGGCGAAACAATATAAAAATCTATGTGTGTTAGAGGAATTTCTTTCAGAATTGTTCCTGTTTCATGCTCATTTACATATAAATGTGTTAACTTGTGTACCTGCTAACAGAATCTAAACGTGTAAATATTATCAAATTGAATCTCGTATTCCCTGAACATGTATCTTATAATCAGACCCTCGGGGGAGAGTAAAATATTTACATTGTCTTCTGACTCCCTAACAATCTTCCTAACAACAGCTTTTAGTTCCATTACAATATTTTGAAAAAAAAGCGTATCTAATTGAGATTGTATCTTAAGCTTCCAGAAAATAATTTGTTTTGTAAACATTCAAAACAAGGCCTAATAGTAGGTAACAGTAAGGATGTTTTCACATCTATTTAAAGACTTTTAACATAGCCTGCCTGATATATCGCATCTATAATCTTTGGATGTTTACCAGACACAATATAATTCATTTGTTGTATAATAATAACTTGAGGTCACCCAGTGATCGAAATTCGACCACAATTCATTGAATTTTTATGTCACAAATACGTCATTATGCATTAAAATATTTTTAAAATTCGAAAATATTTCATATCGTTCGTATTTTTTAAAAAAAATAAATCGAAAATTAATGCATAATAACGTATGTGACAGACGTAAAAATGTAATGAATTGTGGTCCAATTTCGTCCGCTGGGCGACCGATAGTAGGCCTACTCATAAAATAGAGATAATCCAACAATATCAAGAATTTCAGTAAATGCCCCGACATATACAGACAATTTCTGCACGAATTAGAACAGTTAGTAGATAGGTCCTTCTATTTAGCAATAACTCTTCAATACGTTAGGTATTAAGTGTCTCTATTCCAAACATGAGCGTACGAGGGGCCGATAACTTTTGCTCAGATACCCATTTTTTAGGTTTTATGCTCTTTTTAGGTGCCCCAAATCTAATAAAAAAAAGCATGGCCTTGACTTCTCTGTCCGAAGGAAAGGATGACCACAATCAGTATCTTTGACGTCCTAAAAAAAAAATCCCGTCGACCACGATCAAGTTTGAGTCCGCGAACTTGGGAAGCGATGCTATTATATTAATAGAGTAAACAAATCTATTTAAATGAGCTCATATTCTTAACCCTCATATTACTATATATGGGGAAAGTCATATGTAATAATAAGTCTCAGTTATGACCTCATGGACCGGACTTTTTGAACCCCGAAAAAATGAGAAGGAAGATGGGCTGGGAACTTTTAAGTAGGAGAAACCAGAGATGAAGGGCGCCCCTTAGGAAGACCAAGAATGAGATGGGATAATAATGCTCACCATAATTTGTCGAAGATGAATTATACAGGGAACGATAGGAAAACATTCGCTCAGGATAGGGATACATACAATCATGGTGTTCTGCTCAAGATCAGGTCTTTCGCTGCAAACTCGGCATTCTCCACTCTTTCCTTAACACAGCTTTCCTTTATGTATCTGCATACAATCATTTATTTTAATATTGTCTATCATCTGATGTATTTTTCTGCCTCTAATTTTCTTTCCGTTGACCATTCCTTCTAGGGCATATGTCAGCAGGCAGTTTATTCTTAGCTAGTGGCCAATCCAAAATATTTTCTTCTTCTTTATCAGTTCTAGCAGTGTTCTCCCTTCACCCACTCTGTTTAGCACATCTTTATTTATTTTATTTTGTCTGTCCTATTAAAGGTTCCATCCTTCTCCATATCCAATTTCAAAAGCTTCCAGTGGCTTTTCCTCATTCCTTCATAATGACCAAATCTCTGCACCATACAATGCTACATTCCACACAAAGCACTTTACTAGCCTCTTCCGCAATTATTTTGCCAAAGGTCCGTAGAAAATGCTTCTCTTCTTGTTAAAAGCATATTTTGGCATTGCTGTCCTCTGATTTACTTCTTGACCGCAGTTAAGATAGGGATATATTGAGAGCATATTTCCAAGCAGCAATGAGCCTCCTGTTTCGATAGTGCTAGTGAGTTAATTGTTTAATTTGCAGTGACAACTGGATAAATAATAATCTCTTTTTCTCATTATTTGTCTTAGTTTAAGACAGTACCATGATTTGAACCCGAGACTTCTCGAATACGAATCTAAACTGTCATGACATAGATATTGATAATGAAATTCCAAAGAAGAGGAAACCTTAGTCATGTTGGTCAGCACGGTGAATTGAACCTGGAACCTCTCGAATGCTAGTCTCAAACCCTAGAGTATGAGCCAACTCACTTGGTCTGTATATCTTAGCCCTATAACTAAATAACTCAATGGCACTATCGAACCCTTGGTTCATTGTTGCACGGACATAAGCTATCCATACGTCCCTATCCCGAGCTAATGTATTCCAATCATCCCCGTATAATATATTTCCCCAAATCACTCTTAATGATATTCTCCCCTTAATTCTGGGTCTACCAACTGTGCTTTTTCCAACTGGTTTTCCTATAGAAGAAACCATACATCTCTTTCATTCCCAATTCGTGCCACATGTCCTGGCCATCGCCGTCTTTTTTTATTTTTTTATTTAGAGCCCCACCACCACCCCCCGGGTTACCTCGGGCATAATGCCCTTATCCCCGGGTCTGCTCTATGTCCCTATCTATATCTTATCTTTATTGAAATACATAATAAATATACAATTCGGGTATTTGATGTGTGTAGTTGTTACATAAAATTAAAATAAAGTGTGTTGTTTGTTTGTGTATATGTGTATGTGTGTATGTTGTGTGTAGTAGTAGTAGTAGTAGTAGTAGACTGGTGACGTTTTTAACGCCTCTCTCGTCTCCGCTGATCTTCGTCTCTTCTTAATCCCAAGACTCTTCTTGTGTACTTGGTGAGGGATTTGAAGGCTTCCTTCCCAGTCAGATCAGAATTCTAAGGCGGGCGGCCATTGTGTTTCACCGATCATGGCTGCTTCCTCCAGCTCCTGCCTGAAGACATTGTACTTGGTACATTGATAGAGCACGTGGACTACGTCGTCCTCTCCGGGGTTGAAACAATCACAGAGAGGTGAGTCGGCACGTCCTCTTTCGTGCAGTTTGGAGCGGAAGAGTCCATGACCTGAAAGGATCTGTGTGGTGTAGTGGCTGGGAGTTATCCATGTAGTCTGCATTCTTTTCTGGACTCTCGGGAAGAACTGGAATGTCTGGCGTCCATGGGGCTCCTGTTCCCATTCCAGTTGCCACTTGTCGAGGAGGTGAGAGTCGATTATTCTGCGGACGGCGTCCCTTTCATCTGGTTCGGCGTATGGGTCCGGAGTAATAATCGTTTCCTCGATGTTGACGGTAAGCCCTCTTCGGAGACGATGTCGTTGAATCCTCCTCTCTATGTACAAGTCTATTGGGAATACTCCAGCTATGACTGGAAGGCATGCTCTCGATACAGTGTTATAGGCTTTGGTGACACGTATTAGCACATGTCTTTGTGCCGCCAGGAGCTTCTTTTTGTGGCATGCCTTTAGTCGTCTCGCCCATCCGTGTGCAGCATACACGCATATTTGTTGGAACAGCGTTTTATATAGCCTTACGTAGTTAATAGCCTGGTATCCCCAATTCTGTCCACCCAGACGGGCCATCGCGTGGAAGAGGTTTTTGGCCTTTCCAGCGATGTCTTCAATATGGGCGTCAATTTTCATATTTGTTTGGATCCTTACTCCGAGGTATTTAATTTGTTGAACGAAGCGCAGTCCTCTTTGTTCAATTCTTATTGTTGGTGGGCGTGCTGGATGTAGTGCGCCTTTTAGGAGCATGCCAATGGTTTTCTTTGGGCATAAGGAGAGTTTGTGCTGCTTGGTCCATTGTGTTGTTATGTGGACGATTTCTTGAGCTCTCTCCTCTACTTGCCTCATGGAGTTGCCCAAAATGAGGATTACCAGGTCGTCGGCGTAGGCGTAGGCTATCGGTTGGGCGTGAGGATGTTCTTCTAATATCAGGAGTAATTCATTCAGTACTAAGTTCCATAGGCTAGGTCCGAGGACTGAACCCTGTGGGCAACCAATCGTTACGTTTCGATTAATTCTGTTGTGGTTTTCCACTAGGATAGCTGTTCTTCCTTGGAGGTAGTCCCTGATTACTTTGTACAAGTTCGAAGGACAGTTCCTTCGTTTTGGAGCTAGGAGAATGCTTGGCCACCAGAGAGTATCGAAGGCGCTTTCGAAATCAATGAAGATTCCGATCGTCAGTTTTTCTTGGCTTCGTTCAACGATGTCGAAGAGTTCTGTGATGGCGTCCTCGGTACCTTTGCCTGGTTGGAAAACGTACTGTCTGTTCGATGCGGCTTGTTGGAGAGTTGGTTGGAGTTGTAGGAGGATTAGCCTCTCATAAAGTTTCCCCAGCACTGGCAGCAAGTAGATGGGCCGGTATGATTTTGGGTCAGTAGCATCCCTGTCCCCCATTTTCATGATTATTTTATTTGTGCTGGTTTCCAAATGTTGGGGAAGACTCCACGCTTGAGGCACACGTTGTACAGGTTCAGGAGTCCCTCTTTAATGTGTCTCCATCCTTTCTGTACTAGCTCCACATTAATATTGTCTATACCAGGGGCAGTGCCATTTTTCATTTTCTCCATGGCCATTTCCACATCGATCAGGTCTATTTCTCCTGTAGGATGCGTGTTTGGTATTTGCCCCGCTGCTGCTCTGATGTTGCGGGTGCAGCACTTCATCCGTTTCTAGTTCGTCTTTGCGGATGAGGTATGTCATTAGATGTTGGGCTGACTCTTCCCATGTTTTGGCGTGACCAGTTGGGTGTTGTACTGCTGTCATGACCTGACGTGGGAGAAGTTTTTCTCCGCCTGGAGTTTGTAGGCAAGACCCCATTGGTTGGATGCTGCTTGCGCGGTTACGTAGTCCCGCCAACTCTCTCTTCTTGTGGCTTTGATGGCGTTTGTGTAAAATTCTTCTTATGCGCCTGTAACTTTCCTGACGCTCGGCCCTTTCCTCGCCGCGACCTCGCTGAAAATCCCGCCGTTCAGCGTAGACCATTATTTTTAGGACCGTCAGCGTGTTGGTCCACCAAGGAGATGTTTTCTTGTGATTGCTTCTTGCATCTGGGTATGCTGCAATCCGCTGCTTTGATTATGGAGTGTTGTAGTTGCTAACGTAGGGAAGATTCCAGCCCCGATTTTCTATTGGTGGGATTGTGCTGGTGCGTCGTTCTAATTCAGTTGCATATGTCAGCCAGTCAGCTCGCCGAAGGTTGTACTTAGGAGGAGATAGTGTGTTTGGTTGTTGGACGTTGATTCCATTTATTATGAATTCTAGCACAGTGTGGCTGGATGATGTTACGTCCTTTATGTTTCTCCACTCGTGCAGCATTCTTGCCGCTCTGGGTGTTGCCAGTGCCATGTCGATATAGGAACTATTTGCCCCTTGTATGTATGTGGGGCCCTGGGCTCCGTCGTTGAGGACTTCTAGTGTATATTGAGTTATAAAAATCTTCGACTTGGTAATCCCGCCGGGTCTGTTACGGCGGATCCCCACAAAGGTAATTTGCGTTTGCGTCTGTTCCTATAATCATTTTTAGTTCTACATGACTCTGGCATACTGTCTCTAATTCGCTAATGAAGCGCTCAGTGGGCAAGGAATACTGCATGTAGCAGGAAACGAGGGTAATCTCTCCAAAAGCTGTGCTGATTTCGGCCACGACAGTGTGCGTTGTGCTTTGGTGTTTGTTATGGAGCACTGATAATGTTTTATTAAGGACCACGATACCGGCCCAAGGTTGTTGTCCGGCTGAGGTGCCATCCATCACTATGTCTGAGACGCCGAAGCCTGCGATTTTTCCTCTGACTGTGTAAGGTTCTTGGATAAGGAGTACATCTACATTGTCTTCGTATGCTTTTTGACGTATTTCGTCAGTAGCTATACGTCCCCTATCCAAGTTCACTTGCCATATCTTTAAGTGTTGTCTAGCCATAGTCCGTTCGGTTTGTCCTCAGCTGGATTTCATTCCTTCTGGCTGGGCAGTTGTTATCGAGAGTATCGTGGTCATTTTCTTTTCCGTATCTCTTACACACCGCACATATAGGTCTTTCATTTTTCCTGTGGCAGTCTTTGCTGGTGTGTCCTACTTCGGCACAATGACGACATGTAGGTTGGGCAGCACGGCAATGTTTCGCCACGTGTCCAAAGCATTGGCAGTTGTAACATCTCGTGACTTGGAGGTAGTCATCAACCCTGCAGCTTTCGAAGTTTTTGTATATCCTTCCCGTTTCCATTAGGAGCTTCCGGGTTTCAGGGTTAACTTCACACACCCAGTGTTCCTGTTGGTTTATTCTGCCTTTCTTGAATTTGGGTGTGAGTTGAGTTCGCAGTTCAGTAGGGTCTTTGTTTTTGAAGTTTTGGGCCAACATGGTATTAATTATTGCTCCTTCCGTGGGTCCTTTAGGTATGTCATATATTATGACAAGTGGTTTTTCTCAGGCCAGCAATTTAGGCATCGCCGTCTATTGGACTTATCCAACTGGTTTTCCTATAAGAAGAAACCATACATATTTTTCATTCCCAATTCGTGCCACATGTCCTGGCCATCGCCGTCTATTGGACTCTACTGCTCTTATTATATGTGGCTTCCTATAAAGAACGTGCAGTTCAATTTTAGGTAGTCTTCTTCATTTACCTATCTTCATCTCTCTTTTGTTCAAATTTGTCATAAGAACTTTATTCTTAAACACTCGAAATCTTCTTTTCTGCCTTAAAGTAAGAGTCCATGCATCGCAACCATATAATATAACTAGGATATTAACAGTTTTATAAATTTTGAGTTTAACTTTTTTTAAGGAGTTGAAACAAGAGTCCCTGTAATATATAATAACATGCATTTCCATAATTAAGCCTTTGTTTAATTTCTTTCTGCATCTCATTCATATCTTATCCCCATAGAGTAACATATGAACTTAGGAGGAGAAGCTCATTATAATGGGGAGAATGTTATTGTTGTTAGAATTGATGAGGGACCTTAACGTTTGTGCAGGAATTACTTGGCGATCTCTCGGGAGGGAAGAGTTTGCATAAACATGCAGTGTGGCGTCATAACTATTGCATTAAGTCCCGCACACTCTCAAGTTTGTTTGTTAACATTGTAATTTTGATACCAAGTTGTAGCACCGGTATCTTGGGCTGCCAAATTGCAAGCCCTCCCACTTTCCCACAGCAGCAACACTTTCATTTTAATCTGTATGTTGTTTCTAGGTCACATTTTCCAAACACCAAACTTCAACCTCATATTCTTTAATAATTTAAAGAAGTTTTAAAAAATGACGTTCATTTGTTACCACAATTTATAAACTCGTTGGGTCGTTTGTTGGACAATTTCAATTTAAGTAAATTTAAAATTTACATGTTATCATGTTTCACCTTCTGCCAAGTCGTCTTATCGTTTTCTGTTTCTTGTTCGATTCATGGGATACCCATTAAGTTAGCTACGTCTCAGCTATTCTCTACATTATATTCCTTGCCTTCCCATGTGTCTATTTCCTTTCGATCTATAGCTAAACGCTGTTTTGGGAGTTCGTTTATTTAAAAAAATAATACTAATACACAGTATTATATATTGCTATAATTCTTTAGCCTTTCTTTTCTTTCTTAAGAAGCTTACTTCGCAGCTTTTAAGTTTGATTTTAATTTTATTGGAGAGAATGAATTAAGATAGCTTGCCAGTTAGGAGTTTAGAGTGGGCTCCAAATGAGAGGAAAATATCAAGGAGATTTAAGAACACATAGATAGAGGGAATTATGAAATTGATAAAGGAAAGAGGATGGCAAGAAGATGACTGGAATCATAAAGATGAATGGAGAAACAAAATCAAAACTTCATATTGTGCACAGGAAGATGTATATACTTCAACACTGTTGAATAAATAAATAATTTTGCTATTTTTATATATTAATTTTATTTATTAATTATATTTTTGGTTGTGAGTATATATCTTTCGGCCTTATTATGTTAAGATTGTGAATTTGTGTTTTAATAATTCTTGATAGAGAATCAGTATTTCGTATGAATTATTTTGGTAATCTTTTTATATCTATAATTATTATTTTATTATTATTAATGGTTTGTACTTTCAGAAGAATAAGATTTTTTACTTTTTATTTATTTTGTATGTAATAATAATTATTACGTTATATTAAAATTAAAAACAAATAGTCATAAGAAATATTAAATATTCATTAATAAATTTTGTAATATGTAAACAATTAAACTGGTATAGTCATGTACGACGAATGCAAGGAAAATGGTTACCCAGAAAAACATTGGGATGGTGTCCAAATGCAAGAAGAAGGAAAGGAAAATCTCAAAACTCGTGGTTGCAAGAAATAACATCTGGAATAAGTACAAGAAGACTGGAGGACATGGGGTGGATGGATGGATGGAGACGAATTGAGAAGGAAAATAAAACTTTTGGCACTGAAAGATGTATAAACATTGAAACTTTGTATATAAATTATTATTATTATTATTATTGTTATTATAAAGATGATAAACAAGAAAGTGATGTTAAGAACAGAATAAATAAGGGTAGAACAATATCAGCAATGATGTATGAGTCTTATGGAACATACATATAACCAGGAAAAATAAGTTACAAATATATAATTCAATAGTGAGAAGTACTGTCACATGTGGAGCTGAAGTTTGGAAATTCAACAAAAACATAGAACAAAAACGTAGGCCTATGTCGATGGAAATGGATTTCTTGGGGAGAGCAGCAAAATGTTTAAAATTAGACAAAATAAATACTGTAATAAGAGAAAAAATGAATATATGTTATTCAATAGTAGATTATATAAGGTATAAGCAATTAAATTGGTATGGGCACGTACGACGAATGCAAGAAGATATTACCCAGGAAAACATTGGAATGGTGTCCACCTGGAAGGAGGAGGAGAGGAAGACCCCGAAACTCGTGGATGCAGGAAATAAGAACTGGAATGAGAGCAAGAGGACTGGAGGACATGGATTGGATGGAGAGAGACGAGTGGAGAAGAAAAATAAAACTTTAGGCACAGAAAGATGTGTAAACATTAAATTCTGTATATAAATGAAATATTATTATTATTATTATTATTATTATTATTATTATTATTATTATTATTATTATTATTATTATTATTATTATTATTATTATACAATATGTGAATAACTTCTACCGCTGAAATTACTAATCTACTTATTTATTTATTATCAAATTTGGAGCGTGAGTGAAGTTGAATTAGAAATAGAATGCATTTTAGTCTATCTATTTTACTGTTGGATCGATGTTCATTTTAAGTTGGTACTCTTGTCTTAAGGACCACTATCTTGTTTAGATGTCATCTTACCAAGACTTAATGTCTGTTTACTGCAGTCCCTGAGAGACATCCCTAATGTTGACTTTCTTAGCTACGCCAACAAGGCTTGATTAAATCCTGCCGTTTCTCATTTTTAGTTCTTCTGTTACTTGATTCACTATAGCATGCCACTTCATTGGCAAGATCATTCCAGAATTTTAAAAAAGTCGTATTTTCTTTATTTATTAAATTGGTAATTTTAAGGGCACTGAAAAATTATGTATGTAATGTTTTTCTGACTAAACCTGCCTGATGCCATATTCGAAGATTTTGTTATAATATTTTGGTAGGTATTTTATTTAACAACGTTTACTGATACTTCCGATCTGTAGCCTAAAAAGGACTCCAAACATGTGCTCATACCTACTTACTTACTCACTGGCACTATCGAACCTGTAGGCTCATGGCCGCGCGGACATAAGTTCTCCATACATCCCTATCCTGAGCTAATGCTTTCAAATCATTCCCTGTATAATCTACTTTTCCCTCAAATCATAGTTAATGTTATTTTCCCACCTCATTCTTGGTCTACCAACTGGGCGTTTTCCCTCTGGCTTTCCTACAAGAAGCTTTCATGCAAGTCCTTCATTCCCCATACGTGCAACATGTCCTGCCCATCGCAGTCTACGAGACTTAACTGTTCTTATTATATCTGGCTTCCTATGAAGACCATGTAGTTCATTGTTATGTAGTTTTCTCCATTCACCTGTCTGTTCATCTCTCATTGGTCCAAAAATGTTCCTAAGTACTTTATTCTCAAATAGGTATCTTATTTCATAATTGAGATTCTTTGACTTGCTGTAAGTCTTCGCTTCCGAAATAAACCTCATGATATTAAGTTTAGGATTAAGGCCACTCCTGGCTCATAATAATAATAATAATAATAATAATCATCCATCGTATCATCGTGGCAGCGTAACACTACCTTCCACACACCCCAGCCTCAGAAGTGGGTTACAATACGCGAATGTCAGGAGAGAGTACCAGAAATGTCGAAATGAAAAACTGATGGCTTTGAAAAAAAATATGAATATTGTAGAATATCAAATAAGAAGGGAAAAAGACCAAATAATACATAATTAATATGGAAAAGTAATGAGGAAAAGTATGTGAATAAATACAAAAATAAAATTTATTAATTCTTAGTTAAATCATGGATTATTCTAAAAAAAAAGTTTTTAAATCCACAACTGAATTTTTCCTTTCGTATTTGAACATAGCGTTCATTTACGTAAATTCAGTAGGATTTGCATTATTTAATCAGATTATAATAACGTGTTATTTAATAGGGTGTAAGTTCCTAAAAGTTTACCTTTGGGGATTCACCTCTGCGTCTCTATAAATAATAAATACAAAGGTAAAAAACAAACTTTACTACTTGCCTAGGGACTTTTTAATGTTGCCTCCGGGTGATTGTATATTTAGGAATTATCTGTTTTAGTATTATTAATATATAAATCCATTATAAATATATACTAAATTGCTATTTAGCTTCAGGCTGTTGGGATATAATAAATATTTGTGGTTAGTATTTTTTTCATAATGTTATATTTTTATAGAATGAAATTATGGTGCGTTTATATAGAGAGTTCCATTTTTTAATTATTATACACCGTGTCCACAAATATAGTATCAAACTTTAAACTACTGCTATGTCGCTTTGGATAATCAATCGTATCTAAATGAAATTGGTGACAATCAAAAGAGAAGCTCTAAACGTTTTTGCTATACCTCATAGACATTAAATGTGCCCCCACGAGTGACGCTGCAGACATCGAGGCGATATTCCCATTCACCCCACACACGCTCCAACATAATTATGTGAAGAAATGGACTGGGTGGCAGCAATGATACGAAGCTAGACCAACTACGTTTTTGGGGGTTCGCCATAACTCCTTAAAAATTATTTCATAACTTCTTTAATAACAACACAATTTCAAAAGCACAGCAAAACATTCACATTTACCTGTTTGCTAAATATCCAACAATGAACCTATATCGACCACCAAAAAACATAATTAAATTTAGTTTAGTTTCTGTATTGTTGTCCATTATTATCCATTGTTAACACGCACAAAACTTCTTGAGTTTCTCTTTTGATTGTCACCAATTTCATTTAGATACGATTATCCAAAGCGACGTAGTAGTAGTTTAAAGTATGATACTGTATTTGTGGACACGTTGTACAATATTGTATTATTCTATGGAAGAGAGCTGCTTACAAAATAAAAACTAAATTAAAAAATGTTTAACACAAATATCAAATCCATGCTCCTATGTGGTTTTGAAGCCTGGAAAATAACTTTAACTTCTAACAATTAACTAAAAGTTTTCATTAATAGATATATGCGAAATATAGGCTATTTAAACTATTCTGGCAGGTCAAGATACGTCATGAAAACCTGTGGTTAAAAATCATATAAAAACTAGTTGAACTTGAAATTCGGCATAGAAAATGGGGATGCTGGGGCATACACTTCACTGACCTCCAGATGACCCCGCCAGGATGACATTGGATTGGAACCCACAGTGCAGCAGGGAATTGGCAGACCCAAGATAACATGGAAAATGAATTTTTCTCACAGAAGCAAAAAGATGAGAAAGACTTGGAATGAGATCAAGGAGCTGGTCAGGAAATAGTGTCAGATGGAGAAGCTTTCTGAGAGCCCTATGTTCCACACAGAAATGATGGGAATTTTTATTGATTGGTTATTATTATTCCAAAATTATGTAAACAACAGTCACGGATTAAAACTCTGAAAAAAAAGAACTTACTAACAAATGTATGATACAATTCCATTGAGGTGTTAAGAGTTTGTAAAAAAAAACTAGCTAACACCCGGCGTGCGCTGCTACGCCTAAATAAATTAAACGTGTTATTACTTATTACGTTTAGTTGAATAAGTAAAGAGAAAAATAATTATAAGTTTATATCGCAATTATTTTTAGATACCCTGGGTTGATTACCCGGCGTTCTCCGGGAATCTATTTGTCCCGTTCTTCTTGGCATCAATGAACTAAAAGAAAAAAAATGGTTATTGTGAGTTATCCGTAAATGATAGACATATGCAGTATGTTGTCGCTGATATTTTTGTAGAGGTTTTTTTGAGAAATTCAATTATGTGTACATTAATTTGGTGTGTGTTATAATTTAGGCAGCATAAGGCATTCAAGCGTCCAAAAAAGCGACTTTTTTTACTGCACTGATGTCCTTTTTTTAATCCGGCCCTATAGTATGCACGGCAATGTATTGTATACATTAATTGTTTCCACAAAATTCTCTAAGTGATGGTAAAAACCCCATCAAATTAGTCAAATAGTTTTTAAGTCCATGGAAGACAGAAAAACAAACAAACATACAGACTCACACTCATTTTTATATGTAAAGATTATACCACTCATCATCATCATCATCATCCTTAGCGGATTAAGTGTTTGTCTGTTCGAATCTAATGTCTGTTCTGCCCAGCGCTTTCTTGGTCTTCCTACCGATCTTCGTCCTCCAGGATTATACATCAGTGTCATCTTTGGTATTCTATCCTGTGTCATTCTTTGCAGATGTTCTGTCCAATTGTTGCTGTGTTCTTCTCTTTGTTGAAGAAGTGGTTGTACTTTTTGTTCCTCTCTAATATTCTCATTTCTAATTTTCTTCTCTTGTATAATTTTTCACAGAGACCGAAGGAATCTCATTTCCGCTATCCGAATTTTACATTTTCTTTTCCCTTCAGGACCCAGACCTCACATGCATGATATATTATATAAATTATAACATAAAATTATATATATATATATATATATATATATATATATATTATATATGGTATGATAAGAAAAATAAATGCCTGGACGGGATTCGAACCCGGATCTATATATATATATATATATATATTATATATATATATTGTATGCAGTCTTCTAACTGTTAAGATAATTAAAACATTTTAGGCCTTTGGGGACACTCCCATCCTCAGCAGAAGATTGTTCGTTACTCTCCAACTACTATCCAGATAGATGGAAAATAACGAACAACCCGGTCCCGAAAGGCATACAATGGATAGCTTGTGCTGAGAATGAGACTGGTCCTGAAATGCCTACAATGTTTTAATTACATTAACAGTTGAGCAGATTGCGTACAAGGTTGATGAGACTGCATACAAGGTTGATAATTTTGTAATTCTATATCTCCATTTCTTCTATACTTCTTCTTCTTCTTCTTGTAAGCCCATGTTTCCCTTAACAGAGATTTAGGCGCTCTCCCCCTACAAAGAAGAATTTGAACCATACTAATTTAGTTATACTTGTTTTCGTATAGATGTTATTTGAGTGGTCCGTGGTCAACGTTCCGCCTCATACTGACATCTAGGAAACCAAGGTAGTACTAGGACGGGAACATTCGGTAAAATTTGCCTAGAGGCCTTTCATTCAGGCTTAAGGATCTTTTACGAGCCTGAAAATCTTCAGACTCGGGACCCACGGCTTAAACTCCTTCCCGGAGGACTTGTTCCTTGAATTTTTCCATCCTAAAAAATCCATCGACCCCGGCCGGGTTTGAACCCGCGACCTCGGGACCAGAGGCAAGGAGCATAACCACTAGTCCACTGCGGCAGATTTAATTTCTTGTATACTCTGAAAAGAAAACCAGGTAATCGGATAAAAAGCATGCAGCAGTTGGTTACTTCAGCCGTGCGTCCTACTCGTAGCCAGGCCGACATGCACGCTCCGAAACGGTCTATTCATTACCTCATGCTGAATCACTTGATAGCGACGAGTAGCCGGCCCGCCTGGTAGTGGGATGTAATTTTCGGCTTGTATTACTAATCTATAGTATCGAATTATGAGTACTGTTCAGAAATTCCCTTACAATGTTACAGTTAACAATAACTGTCATATATCCTCCTTTTATTAATAACCTCTCTATCTATTTACCTTAGTCTAACGAATATGCTTTTACACATACTTCTATGTGCACCAGACCACACGGACCTTATGGGAGAGGTTTTGTAATTCTGGATAACACACACTCTTTTTCTGACCGCACAAGAACATTGGGAGTCTCCCTAGATGAATAATGAGCTCAATGCCAAGGCCACCTTCGAGACAACACGAAACTTTAAGACGAGATACATCATTCAATGATTCATACTAAACAAGGAGAATATCCTAGGCCAGTGGGTAATGATCATGAAGATCATATGTTGTTCAATAATAATGGCTCACTTCTGGAAATGCATGCTCTTATGCATTACAGCGACTCTTGTCGTCCCAACCTCTCTATAAAAAACGTTAAACTGAAAATATATAAAATTGTTATTCTTCCTGTTATATTAGGTGGATGCGAAACATGGACATTTTCTTTAAGGTAGGACAAAAATTACAAGTATTTGGGAATATAGTCCTTAAGAAAATATTTGGACAAAGAAAGATAAACCGACAAGTGAATTGAGAAGACTACATAACAGTGAGCTACATAACCTTTATAGAAAACCAGATGTAATAAGGACAGTTAAGTCACGTAGACTGCGATGCGCAGGAAATGTGATACTAATGTGGATTGAAAGAGGGGCATGGAAGCTTCTTGTAGGAAATCCAGGGGAAAGCGCCCAAGAATTAAAAGGTAAAGTGAACCCACTACAGGCCATAGGAGACCCTTGGGGTAGTAGGGAGTTAAGGCTCCCACTTTTTCTAGACAATCGGCACTTGATTTGAGCCAGGTTGTCATCCCTGCGTGACAACCGCGTTTACCTCCAGACCAAGCGTCAGGTACTCATTTCCGTTAGAGGCTGATTCGAACCCAGGGCCTCGAACGCTCGACCTTCCGATCTATAGCGTATTGCCTTAACCATCTACGCTACAGCGTGTCCCCGCCCAAGAATTAGATGGGAGAATAATATTAAACATGATTTGAGGGAAGTACATTATACAGGGGATGATTGGAAAACAGTACCTGATGATAAGGATGTTTGGAGAGCTTTTGTCCGCGTGGCCTTGAACTTCCTGGTTCGATAGTGCCAGAGAGTTATTTAGTTTAATAATATATTTATAAGAATATTCCACAATACAGTGTTTCACCTTCAACACAAAAGGATTTATCGCCAGAGCTTCCTATCTAAAGCATCTTCTTGCTTAAAATCTCTAGCTTCCATACTTCTCCTCATTCCATCTATTCAACGTTCTCTAAGTCTCCCTCTTCCACTTCTTCCATTAGCTTTCTAATCAAGGATCTTCTTTGATATTCAACCTTCTTCCATTCTTATGAGGTGTCCATACCATTTCAAAAGTTTTTCTTATATTTTTTCTAATATATTTTTTCAACTCACATAATTTCCCTTATTGTGCTGTTTCTGACTTTATTCCTTCTTGAAATTCTTGTTGGTCGCCTCTAAAAATCCATTCATACTGTCTAACAGCTTGTTGGCTTGTTTTCTACTTACTGGTTAGGTTTCTGTCCCATATAATAAAATGCTTTGTAACATAACTTGAAATATAGCTTTCTTCTTCCTGTATATTTTATTTCTATTCCAAAGCACTGAGTTCTACATACCAATGATTATTCATCCATTATTCTTCTTTCGATTTCTGTAGACGAATTCTCATTTTTATCTAAAATAGATCCTAAATATTAAAAAAAAATTAACATTACATATTCTTCCTGAATTATATTTTCAACAACAATAACAATAATAATAATAATAATAATAATAATAATAATAATAATAATAATATGATAATAATAAAATGAGGTAGAAAATATTAAATATCCAGAAAAAAAGCACTTATAGGAAAATGTAAGTACGTTTATTTGAATAAAACTAAAGTTAAAATTAATCTGTTTAATATTATTAGATACAAGTTTGAAAACATTAGTTAACGTTCTGAGAAACAAGTCGAAAATTTCGACATTGTGTAAAGATTATGTAAAGATCTTGTAGTTTTTCTACGAATTTTTCCTGGAACAAATCCGGATATGTTTTGAAAATGGTAGATTACGGCACGCAGGAAGCGTGTGTGTTATAGGATAAAGGTACAGAAAGTGGATATGTTCGTGATTTAAAAAAAAAAAAAGAAAATATTTGATAGAAGTGATAATGCAATGTTTTTATGAGTGTTTGTTTTCCATTATTGTAAGCCCTTATCCGAGCAAATCTGAACTCGGGGTGCGCATTGAGCACTGTAATTGATACAGCATCACGGACAACTCCCCTCCCCCCACCTCTTGCAACCCTTGGGAAAAGCGTGATGAATAATTGATGAAATATCGTTTGTCTATTCTACCTCTTTTTCGATTCTGCTACGGAAATCTTTTGATTTTTTTTTTCTCTAACAGAATCTCATACAATCTAATAATTTCTGGATACAAGGAAATAAATTGATGGAGTATGTCTTGTTCTACAAGCTTCATCACATTCTTTCTCCATTCCACAAACATAAAAACAAAAGTGTAATATTGTTCAGAACAATACAATTGCATAGTCTAATTTAAATCACAAGGCCTGCTGGATTCACACTAACTAACTAACTCAACGCGACGGCCTACTAGCCAACTGCTGGCTTCACATCCGATCTAGCCAATAGAGGTGACATGTGGTCGGCATGTTGGGTCCCCCAGCCTCTACTTATTAAAATATCTCAAACTTTATCAAGAAACTTCTTTTCTCCACGAGCGACGTATGGGGAATGTACATTAACTAATTCATTGGCATTATCGAACCCATAGGTTCATGGCCGCGCGGACATGAGCTCTCCATACATCCCTATTCTAAGCTATTGTTTTCTAATCATACCCTGTATAATCTACTTCACTCAAATCATGGTTAATATTATTCTCCCACCTACCAACTGGGCGCTTTCTCCTCAGGTTTTCCTACAAGAAGCTCTTTCATTTCCCATTCGTGCACACGTCCTGCTCATAGCAGATATAGACAATATAGCTTCATATATTTATGTATTTATTTATCTATTATTATTATTATTATTATTGTTGTTATTTTCATTATATTATTATTATTATTATTATTATTATTATTATTATTATTATTATTATTATTATTATTATTATTATTGAGGAGAAAGTTTCACTCTTTAATTAAAATATTTGGTTTATATAGGTCAAATCCAGTCTGATAATAGACCATACATGATGGACAATAATAATAATAATAATAATAATAGGCCTAATAATAATAATGATAGGCCTATTAATAATATCTCTAGTGCCCCGCTATTGTATAAAGTCCTAACATTCCATGTTCCTAGGAACATGTCCCTATGTTGGAGCCTTTGGCATGGGTTCCCTGAAGTAGTCCCCGCCCGGAGATCCGAATGGGGGACTATTTGACCTCCGGAAAATTTTACCCCAGTAGAACCCATGTCCGCATTTCTTTACGGTTGTATTTTTACGGTGAAAGATCGTCACTCTTTCGACCAAGGTACTTATTTCGTCTGGCTTATCACCTTCGACCAGTCCGGCAATATTAATAATAATAATATTAATAATATTATTGTTAATAATAATAATATTAATAATAATAATAATAATAATAATAATAATAATAATAATAAATGTAATACTTTCAGGTTCAGATGAGATCCCAGCAGAACTGATAAAATCAGGGGGAGAAAAATTGATGGACAAGATACGCTGGTTGCTTAGTATGATTTGGGAAAAAGAAGCTCTTCCAGATGAATGGAAGGAATCAATTATCGTACCAATTTATAAGAAAGGAGATAAAACTGATTGCAACAACTATAGAGGCATCTCATTACTTTCAACTTCGTACAAAATTCTAACAAATATATTAGTAAGCAGACTTACTCCCTATATTGATGACATTCTAGGAGATCATCAATGCGCATTTAGAAGAAACAGGTCTACAACAGATCAGATTTTTAGTATAAGACAGATTTTAGAAAAGAAATGGGAATATAATGGTACTGTACATCAACTATATGTAGACTTCAAAAAAGCATATGATTCAATTAAGAGGGAGAAGTTATATAGTATCCTGCTGGAGTTCGGAATTCCTAAAAAGTTAGTTAGACTTATACGAATGTGTCTAAATGGCTCAACGAGTCAGGGTGCGTGTAGGCAAACAGTTTTCAGACACTTTTGAAATCCAGAATGGGTTTGAAGCAAGGAGATGCACTATCTCCTCTACTATTTAATTTTGTACTAGAGCATGCCATCAAATCTTTAGAGAATGAGGAAGGCTTACAACTGAATGGTATTAATAAGCTGTTAGTTTATGCTGATGATCTAGTACTACTGGCCGATAGCGAGGAGATACTAAAGGCCAACACGCACACACTATTGAGTAACACTAAGAAATTAGGACTGGAAGTAAATATCAGTAAAACTAAATATATGGTCACACGTAGAAATACATTATATAATGGAAATGGACAGCTAATGACAAATGAGGGAAATTTTGAGGAATTGGCTGAATTCAAATACCTAGGAACAATAATCACAAATAGGAATGAGATGCACAAAAATTAAACATAGGCTCAATTCTGGAAATGCATGCTATTATGCATTGCAGAGACTTTTGATGTCCCAACTCCTTTCAAAAAACGTTAAGCTGAAAATATATAAAACTATTATTCTACCAGTTATATTATATGGATGCGAAACATGGATTCTTACTTTAAGGGAGGAAAGGAGATTACGAGTATTTGAGAATAAAGTTCTTAGGAAAATTTTTGGACTAAAGAGAGATGAACAGACAGGTGAATGGAGAAGACTTTTTAACAATGAACTACATGGTCTTTATAGGAAGCCAGATATAATAAGAACAGTTAAGTCCCGTAGACTGCGATGGGCAGGACATGTTGCGCGTATGGGGAATGAAAGACGTGCATGGAAGGTTCTTGTAGGAAAGCCAGAAGGAAAACGCCCAGTTGGTAGACCAAGAATGAGGTGGGAGAACAACATTAACTATGATTTGAGGGAAGTAGATTATACAGGGAATGATTGGAAAGCATTAGCTCAGGATAGGGATGTATGGAGAGCTTATGTCCGTGCGGCCATGAACCTACGGGTTCGATAGTGCCAGTGAGTAAGTAAGAGTAAGTAATACTTCAAAATAGTTAACTTTTTTTTAGAGTGGACACACAGAATGAAATAGAAAGCATTTTAATAATTTAAAAAATTAACCTCTTAGGGAATCGAACCAGTGACATTTCGCATACGAAGCAAGCCTTAAGACACTGTCCTAAGCGTTCGCTGGTTTGCTGTGCATAAAATAATGGTCTTCATTGGAGGATGGGGAACATGCTGTAGCTCTACTGTGCAATTAGTTTACTCTTGTGAATCGCGCATTAAAACTTGAAATATTCGAGATCAAGAGACCGCTCATTTTTTTTCTAAGTATATAGTAGGTTTTACAATATCTGAGTTACCTTTATTTTTAGTTTTGTGAATCGTGTTTCTTAAATGTTCGGAGGTAACACGATATTTGTTAATCACTGGTCCTGGGAGGCCTTCTGTGTCCTTGTATGGTAGAACGGAATTTGACTCTTTTTTTTTTCTAAGTGTATAGTAGGTTATACAATATCTGAGTTACCTTTATTTTAAATTTTGCGAATCGTGTTTCTTAAATGTTCGGAGGTAACATGATATTATGATATTTGTTAATCATTGGTCCTGGGAGGCCTTCTATGTCCTTGTATGGTAGAACGGAATTTGACTGGCAGCTCATAAGCTATGTGCCTTTTGTGCTAGTTTCATAGGCTGATTTGGTATGTGGTGATTGTTTACCACATGTTTGGCTCTAGTGTACTCTGTCTTACATTTGTGTGCCTGGCGTTCGTGTAATTGGAACTCCGAAAATTTTACTCTCTATGCACATTGTCAAAGTACGGTGTAATGCAGTTCTGTCTTTTTCCGTACATGTTGCATAAATTCCAAACATCATTGTTTGTCTCTCTGTACTCTCTATTTTTTTCCCATTGCAAAGTACACATTGTCACTTTTAGCATACCTTATTTACATAACTATTAAACATGATAGCCAGATTTGGAGTAAAAATTCAAGTGAATTTTTTTAATTGTAACTTTTGTTTCATAAAATTGTTATAAGACTTGTACAATATAAGTAAAACTGTATAAGTGGCATCGTTGAATAAGTATAATGAAAAATAATTATAAATATATATCGTAATTATTTTAAGATTCCCCGTGTTGCCCGGGAATCTACTTATCTCTATCTATCTTTTTTTGGTATAAATGAGCTAAAAGACAAAATTCCTTATTGTGAGTTATCCGTAAAAGAATACCCGTCATGCTAGTACATGAATCTATGTACTTGTCTCGATATTCTTGGTATCAATTAAAGACAAATTGGTTATTGCTAGTTATCCGTAAGAGATAAACATGTGCTGTCGCGGACGTTTATGTAGAGCTTTTAGAGATATTAAATTCTGTGTACATTAGTTGTGGTGTATTTGTTTTGGTTTAGGCAGAGTAAGCCATTTAAGCGTCCAGAGAGCAACTTTTTCACGTTTTTCACTACAAAGGGCGATTTTTAAGGGTGTAGGAGTTGAGTATCACAACTCTCTTATAGTGCATGTTCATCCCGGGAATCTCCTGAACATTTTACAAAAAGCCCATCACAATCGGATCAACGGTAGGGCCGCGCATAAAGTACGAACAAACAAACATTCATTTGTATATGTAAGATTTAAGTAAGAAGTTATTTTTAAGAATATTACATATATAGAGGAACTTCGGGTAATTGGACCCCTATTTTCAATTTGTTGTTTTTTTCTTCTTTTAATTAAAGGATTAGAATTTTGTTTAATTACAGTGATTATGATAAGTGTTGTAAACTATGAAATAGCATTGTTATGTTATTCAAATAGGTAAATATCTTCATAATTTATAAACTTTTTTACATTACAAAAAAAGGTCTACGTTAACCTCCATATTGCAGTAAAGTGGACCCCAGACTCCACCCTAGCCTTTAGACTATTTTAAGTTTATTTACTCTATTAATTTATAAAGACAGGTACAAATTAATTTGAAAGTATTTATGGCTGATCATAATTAAAAAGCGTTGATATTTATTTAATGTTTTGAAAAATTATCGTTGCTTATAACATTCTTATGTCATTCAACTGCAGATAGTGATGGTCTTTGGGTTTAGGTAAAATTACAAGGCTATTAAATAAAATTAATTAAGTGTATGGCTTTTACATGTAGCACCCTTATTGATAAAATATATGTATTCGTGTAAAGTGGGCCCAGGCCAATTTTAACCGCCTCGTGGAGGGTCTACATTAACCGAATTCCTTTGTTATCTTTAATTATTTTATACATCAGCCATGTCACATAATATCAAACCAAACCCGTCAGTATATTAAAATAATATCTACGTAATGCAGGGTATTTAGGAGTTTTTTTTTCAACATTTGTAATATTCAATAGCAGAAATTCAGAATTGATTCTTAGCTTGAAAAAAACTTTTAAATGGTCGTTTTCATAAATATCACAAATAAACCCTTCGCACAAAGAATAAAAGAAACTGGCCTTGAACACGTCAAAATTGTAGCGAAGAGGAAATTAAAATATTCTCTGTTCCAGGGCAGCACCAATTAAAAAAGGATATTAAGAGGGGCCACTCAAACAGAAGGGGCCACATTATCGGAACTTCTTCTAACAATACATTTAAAAACTTTCTAGTCAGATAATAGTGCTTATCATTTGAAATCTGATCATGTAAGTAGTTACAGGTCGAACACACATATTATAGCTTCTACACCATAAACGTGGACTAAAGTAGTACCAAACAACTGTGGTTAATATTGTATTTATATCCGTATGGGTAGTAATTTCTTTAATGAATTAGACGTAATCATAAATTGCAGGAGAGGTATAATTGATAAATTACACGATGGGAGAGCTAGGAGAGAGATAATTTCATTTCTATGACTGTGAATACAGATTTCTAACTGGGAATGGTTATGGACTTATCACGTTTTATTAGGAAATAATAAGGTAATAAAAACCAATTATGTGGGGCTATAAAATTGCACATCAACAGGGAAATCCAATTTTATGACCGGCCGTTTTCATTCATCATTAAATAAAGTGGCCGTGAAAATGAGTATAGAGGCATTTATTAACGATATTAGTTCGCAAGAATTATCTCTTCCGATACTTGTTTAAATTACACCTTGCAATAGTTAATTAACAAATATTAATGAACTTAGTGTCGTTTTAATTTATATAGTTTTACGCAATCACTGCTGAAATGTGGAGTTATAACATAAAATGGTTCTACAGGATGATTAAAAACATAAATTATTTCTGTGACGCATTGTTGGGCAAAGTTTTGAACTTCGCTGTTGAGGCGAGAATCGGGTCTCGCCTTATATTGTAGAGAAGGATTCGTGAGCTCAAAAATCGAAAAGCTCGCGGAGAATTTTCCACATGTGTCTATGCCTCTTTTCCTGAAAGATCGGATCTCGACGCTTCCCTCTTGAAAATCTCCACTAGTGTTCCGGAATGTTCCGGTCCTCGTGTATATACGAGAGTTGCAACTTTAATAATGGCGATACTGGTGTAAAGACGCCATCCGATGGAACCTAATGATTTCGCTGATAGCACACGTCAATTACATACCTACCTTACCCCAGAACATATGGACTCTCCCTTCCCACATAACGCGCATGCGAACTTGCGAGAGGAACAGACTATCCTGTCACCTGGTAGTCTAATGTTTTCGAAACAGGAACAAAGGAGTTGAATGTGCCAGAGGTTGTACAGCACGGCAGTGTTATCAAGGTCTTCAAGATGTACGGTGCGTAAAAGCCACCCACCATGTCAATGTTCTCAGCACCCACTATGCCACTCTTATGTAAGACAATGTAAATTCCGCACAAGCGTCTTGAAGACCTTGATGATACTGCCTTAGTGTACATCCTCTAGCACATTCAATATTTATCGAACTCCGTTGTTTCCTGCTTCAAAAACATCGTGACAGCTCTACATTCGATCACCAGCGAACACGATAGACTGTTCCCCTCGCCAGTTCGTATGCGCGTGATGTGGGAAGGAAAATTCCATATGTTCTGATATAAAGAAGATATGTAACTGGCGTATGCTATCAGCGACATCATTAGGTTACGTCGGATGGTGTTTCAACAGCAGTGTTGCCACTATTAAAATTCCAACCCTCTTAAGAACGGGCGAGGGTCGGACCAGCCACTTGTAGTTTGTCTAGATTGTGAACCTGTGAAGCGATCTCAAGAGCGAAGACAAGATGGTGATGTTCTAAGTGAATGTCAGTGAGTATAAAGAACAGTACGATAAGATAAAATTAATTAAATCAATTGATGTGTCCTCTAGGATACATTGCCAACTTAAGGACTGAAATCCTACACCGATGTTCCGGCTGATCTTGTTCCTGTAATGCTGGAGTGGCATGGGGCATGTATATGTAACTACAAAGGAAGGAATGAAACTAAATTAAAAGAAAACCTAATTAATGTAGTAGTAGTTGTCCAACCTCGTATGTCCCTATGTGGGTGCCCATAGCGTGAATTTCTTCATTAGCTAATTTAGTTTCCGTCTACATTTAGCGAGTGATATGTGGTTAATAAATCGCCCCTAGGAGTCATCTAGTAGGAAACAAATGTATTAGTTTGGATGGAGACAGATTGGTTAAATTTTGCTAAGGGGCCTTTTTGTTTAGACTTGAGGTAATTTTACGAGTCTATAGATCTTCAGACTTAAGGACCATATCTTAAAGTTTCTTCTGGAAAAAGTGCATTGGACTTTTCAATCCTAAAAATCAGTGGACCTCGGCTGGGTTTGAACCCGCGATTCTCGGGGACTAGAGGTAAAGAAAATAATCCTTAAGCCATTGAGACACATTTAAATTAATGTAGTTATTTAAAATCACTATTGAAATGTGGAGTTACGTCATAAACTTACTCTACAGGGTCATTAAAATATTATAATACAAGAAATCATAATTTCATTAAATATGAACAATTGAATAGTGGACATTCCATGAAATTTGATAATTGTGTAAAATTGATTTTTTCTAATGCAACCAGATTGCCTTTTATGACATTTACTGTTTTCTCCCCTGACATTGGCAGAATTGTAATCCATTTCTTAGGTTGGGGCATATGGAATGCGGAGTTACGTTACCCCGATGATATGATGGGTGATAAATAATAATGAAGCGCCAGGAGAGTTCTTAACCTAAATTCCAGACCATGGCCAACCACATAAATAATACCCTCTAAAGAAAAAAAATACTATGATTTGACCGGGAACCGAACCCGGGATCTCGGGAACAACAGTCAAAAACGCTGACTCCTAGCCCATGAGGCTGGCCAACAATTGAATTATTGACTCCAAATAAATAACAATGGAGGTCACTTTGAACACTTTCGGTATTTTTTTTTGTATAGATGTTATAAGCTACAGAAAATAATATATGTGCATTTTCTGTTTAAGACGCATTTTGCACCCTGTATATTAGAAGATTATACTTTATTTATACTTTAAGATTATACTTTATTTTCAGAACTTGGGCATCTGAAATGCGGAGTTACGACCAGCATATTTGGATTCCAATTGCCTTGATATCTATTTTCCATAGCTGAAATCTCCTGTGTTAGCTCATTTGGTTTTATTTTACAATGGACAAATGGACGAAAAAACGTTTATTAAAAATAATTATTTAAATCCATTAATTGAAACTGAAATAAAAAAAACTGTGGGTGATGAAGAAATTCCGAATACATGTTTGAAAACACGATAAAAAACTGCATTAAGTACAACTATTGGTACTCATGAGACAAAAAATCATGTTGGCCAGTGTTATCAAATTGTATTATTATTGATTTGCCTAAACCACAGCTGTGGAATATAATAACAATTTTGAGTATAAGTACATAACCTAACTTTAGCAACCAGTACCTTATAGACTATCAATAATGCGTATTAATAGTAATTTCTCGATAGATTTAAGAATTGACCATCAAAAATATTAACACTGAGCTAAGCTAATTAATTGAGGACGCGTAAATAATGTTTTTTTTATTTCCAGCAACTTTAAATAAATCAAGATCATAAATTAGAGTAACTTCAGTGCATAGTGTTCGCCTTTGTTCCAGTAATTTTAGTTCCATTATTTACAAAAAGCTTTCTTTGATTAATTGCAGTTGAACCAGTAGCTCTGTAATTTATTCTTCTCTAAGCTAAACAATTGGTAGTTTTACATTCATTTTGACGTTAGTTAATATTTTGTCTTCCAACGAACATCTGGCTACAAGTCTATGAGAATCTATGAGTATGTTCCATCCATTTCTCCTTGATTGTGTATGCATTATTTCTCTTTTGTGAACCAAAACGATTCCTTGATAAATGAATGTACAATCTTTGTTCTCCTATTTTTGAGATACAAGGAATGTATGAACTGTTCTTATATTTTACAGGTGTTGATTGTTGATGTTAGTTCTAAATGTAAACAGCTGGATAAATTCGCATGAATAAATCAAATTTTACATGACTGAACTTCTTTGTTAATTGTAGCAAAACAAAGTGGAGGTGTGTTTTTAATGAAAACTGAGTTCTTGAAATTATGAGACTTCAAGGAAGAGAAATTAAGTAAAGCTTATGGCGATGATAATAATAATAATAATAATAATAATAATAATAATAATAATAATAATAATAATATAATAATAAATAATAATAATAAATGAAATATTTAAAAAAGAACGCTAGCCACAGTCGTTCATACAGTAAAATAAATTACCGTATCATCATAGAATTACATTTAATCACTATTCAAGTTTTTATTGCTGGACAAATCCTCAGATAAATACTTAGAGGAAAAAAAATGTTTGTTCGTCGGCCCTCGGAGAGATTAAAAATGACCATTGTGCATACTATTTTAATTGGATAATAATAATATAATAATGATTATTATTTATTTATATACAAACTTTTAATGTTTTACAAATCATTCTGTGCCTAAAGTTTTATTTCCCTTCTACACTCGTCTCTATCCATCCACTCCATGTCCACCAGTCCTCTTGTTCTCATTAAAGTTCATATTTCTTGCATCCACGAGTTTCGAGGTCTTCCTTTTCCTTCTTCTTCCAGGTGGACACAATTCCAATGTTTTCCTGGGTAACCTTTCTTCTTGCATTCGTCGTAAGTGTCCATATAAATGTAATTGCTTATACCTTATGATAACCTTCATCTTCACGGTTTAGGCTTATTTACTAGCCTGTTCCGGCTCCAAACTGCTGCTCTTTCCATCTTTTCCTTGGTCTTCCCAAACTTCTTCTTCCTCGTGGTGAATAGCTGTATGCTGCCTTTGGTATTCTATTCTCAGTCATCCATACCAAGTGGTCTTTTCCAGTTTGTTCTGTATTTCTCTATTGTTGTGTTTAATTCCTCTACTTTTAGTTGTTTGTCTTATTTCTGTGTTATGTTTTTGTCTGTTCTTTGATATCCTGCTATTCGTCTGAGGAATCTCATTTCATATATGTGTTTTTGATGATAATAATAATAATAATAATACTAATAATACTACTACTAATAATAATAATAACATAATAATAATAATAATAATATAATAATAATAATAATAATAATAATAATAATAATAATAATAATAATAATAGGTTTAAAATAATGATAGGCCTACGGTTACACAGTGCCAGTGTTTTAGTTTTTTTAAATATAGTAAATAGTTGTATTGACTTAGGCTTTCACGGCCAGAGTTGCTATGATGACTCTGAAGAAGATTTCCGGGCTGTAGGCCGTGGTCTCGAGGCCTGAAGTTCCCCGACGTTTCGCCGGAGCCACATGAAGTTTCAACATAATGGTGCACCCGCACACTTTTCACTTGCTGTACACGAACATCTCGACCAAACATACCGTGAAAGGTGGATAGGTCGGGGTTGCTCCTACTCCTTTTCCACACACAGTCGCCAGAATTTAACTCCTCTCTACTTTTTTCTGTGGGGTCATATGAAGAACCATTTTTAGTAGTAAGTAGTAGGACTTTATTAGACAAAAAGTAAGATATTTACAATATTATTTACAAATATGGGTCGCACGGGCAGTAAGCCGTACGTGCTGTTGACAGCCCGTTACAATAAAGTAATAATTGGTACTAGTGTAAGAAAAATAAACAAAAACAGCAATAACATTACAATTACATAAAGAAAACACAATAAAAATATTACAATTAAATAATAACACAATAGCATTATACACTAAAAACATTAACATTACAATTACATAAAGAAAACACAATAATATTACAATTAAGTAATAACACAATAGCAATAACATTACAATTACATAAAGAAAACACAATAATAATATTACAATTAAATAATAACACAATAGCATTATACACTAAAAACATTAACATTACAATTACATAAAGAAAACACAATAATATTACAATTAAGTAATAACACAATAGCATTATACACTAAAAAAAAAAACATTAACATTACAATTACATAAAGAAAACACATTAATATTACAATTAAATAATAACACAACAGCATTATACACTAATTAATTTATATATAATTGTTAATAATTAATGGTTATTGCATTTTGATAACATATATTTATTCATGAATGAGTGTTGTCCTTATTTTTCGCGTTTTGTCCAGAAAATTTACCGAGGTTTATCCAATTTTCTGGATTTACCAATAACTCGTAGCATGCCAATCTTTCCCGATTTGAATTTAGAAATCTTTCCGGTAATAACTGACGTCTCCAATATTCTAAATCATTACATTTTCCTAATATATGTATCTCATCTTCAAAGTTCCCGCACATTGGACATATTCGCATATCGTGATCGTCGCTAATTTTTAGAAATTTCCATGCCCCTAGCCTAAACCAAGCAAGCCCTGATCTCTCCTTAAATCCTAGGTTGAGTATATACGATTCTTTTCCCCAGACGTGTTTTAGGTCTCTTTGTAAACACAGTGAGCGTTTTCCTGTACATTCGGCGAAGGTATCTTGTTGGTTTACATCTAAGTACCTCCTCCTTATTTTTCTCCACACGTTCTTGCGATTTTCAGTCCCTTTTTTTTCCCATATCCAGCCCATCCCAATCTTTTGGAGTTCTCTCCTAACCTCGTCTGCCAAAAATTTAACATCTATGTTTTTAATTTGGTGGTCGTAACAAATTGCTCTAAGCATTGTTTGTTCACCTTGGATTACTCGCAACGAGTATTTGAGTACACGAATTTTACAGTTAATGTCGTCCTGGAATGACCCGAATTCATATAAAATTCCACAGTTAGAAACGGCCTTACTAAGTCCTGTAATATACTTTAGAAAATGCGTATATACCTTATTTAGTATTTCCGTTCTTTGGAAACCCCAAATCTCACTACTATAGTGCATCACTGGCCTGACCATCGCTCCATACATTTTTTCTAATGTCCTGACTGGAATATCAGGCACTCGACCCAGAATACCGAGTACACTGTTAAGTTGTCCCCTCCCTTTAAATAATGCTATATCAATGTGTTTTTTTCCACTTTCCGTTCATTTTCAACGTCGTACCAAGATATTCGAAATGTTTCACGTTTTGAAGAACTTGATCTCTGTATTTCCATTCCTCTGTTCTACCATAAACCGTCCCATTTTTAAAGGTCATTGTTTTTGTCTTACTAACATTTACGTCAATCCCCAATTCCTACAGTATATTTTTCCAGTAGGTCAAGACCTCTTTGCAATCCCTTGATTGTCCTTGGAACAGATAATTAAATCATCTGCATACAACAGGACTGGGATTCTAACATTTCCTATCTCCGGAGCCTCAATTTCTCCTTCTAAGCATTACGTCTACAATATCATCAACGAATAGATTAAATAGCATTGGTGATAAAATGCAACCCTTGTCTCACTCCCCGATTGGCTTCACTGCTCTCTGTAATGTGCCCTTGGTCTACTTTTATACAAAATTTAACATATTTATAAATTGACATTAAAGCATGTATCATTTTATGAGACAATCCTTTCCGATTTTAATTTTTCCCAAAGTGCGCTTCGGTCCACAGTATCAAATGCCATCTTAAAATCAATGAATGCACAAAATAATTTACCCCCCCCTTCATTTTCAGATTGTCATCAATTAATGTTCTCAGAACAAATAGGTTGTCCACCGTGGAGTACCCTTCTCTAAAACCTGCCTGATATTTTGAGAGCCTATTGTTCTCTTTAGCCCATTGTCTGATTCGTTCGTAAAGTACTTTACAATATATTTTTCCGAACACTGACAAGAGACAAATTCCCCTATAACTTTCTGATATCTGTGCCCCACCTTTTCCTTTGTATAGCGGTTGGATGACACCTGTCGCCCAGGCTTCCGGATAATCTCCTCCATTAAAAAGTTTGTTGAACGCAGTTTTCAAAACGTCTAATAATTTATTGGATGATATATTTTTTCAAGAATTCCCCTGGTATTCCATCAATTCCAGGTGCTTTACCATTCTTTAAACATTTATATGGAAGAAACCACTTCATTTTTTCGAAATATCCTGATCCAGTAATTGAATATGAATTGGGTCAGGGATCTCAACTATATTTCCTTGATAATATCTTACTCTCTCATTTCCCAGCACCCTATCAAAGTAACTTCTCCATTCCCGGGCGTTATTCTTGTCCGATTTATGGACTTTACTTTGAGTTCCCTTAACGCTTTCCTATGTCCGGCAATGTTCCCACTTTCAGTCCCGCGACTCTCATTTCTTCGGATTTCTTATTTTGCCATGCTAGTTTTGTGTCTGCCAATAATTCTTTATATTCCTTTCTCTCTTGCGCATAATTTGTTCTGCTTTCATCTGTGCTTTCTTTTCTAAACTTTAAAAAGAGACATCTGTCGAGTCGGAGGAAGACCATCTTGCACGAATTCTTACGGCGACAGAAATGATTGGGGACACACCAGGTCTGTGGGGCGTGGTTTATGAAAACTTGCGTCGCTGGTACCCTTTGTGCAACGAACACAGAGTCGCCACGTGGAACCACAATTGTAGTACAACTCGTAGAAGTATGTATACTTACTGTGAAACATAAGACACTCGATAATATCAGCCCATTGTATTTTGATTTTCAAACTTATTTTGCATCGAAATGGTACGTTCCCGGAAATGGATTTCTTATCAAAATTGTATCTACAAACCCCTAGAAGCCTGTAATACTTTTAAAAAACACCCATATATATATATATATATATATATATATATAGTTAACGGCATAACGTAGTTGCTAAAACAAATGGGCTACTAGCTGGATGGTCGGAGGTTCGAGTCCCGTTAGGGTCTCGACTTTTAAAGTAAACTAATTCTTATGGCAGTGCAATGACCCTGAGGTTGACTCATTTAAGTACCAGACTTGTTCTTGATTGCCTCTGGTCCCGAGGGTCGCGGGTTCAAACCCGGCCGGGGTCGATGAATTTTTTTAGATTGCAAAAATCCAGGAGCAAGTCCTCCGGGAGGGACTTTAAGCCGTAGGGCCCGAGTCTGAAATTTTCAGGCTCGTAAAAGATCCTTAAGCCTGAATGAAAAAGCCTCTAAGCAAAATTTACAGAATTTTCCCGTCCTAGTACTACCTTGGTTTCTTAGATGTCAGTATGAGGCGGAACGCTGACCATGGGACCACTCAAAATGACATCTATACGAAAAAAGTGTAACTAAATTAGTATGGTTCTAATTCTTCCCTGTAGGGTGAGAGCGCCTAAATTTCTGTTCAGGGAAATATGGGCTTACAAGACAAGACTCTGTTCTTGAGTAAAGGCGGTGGTCAGGAACGGTTGACCACCCGGTTGACATCACATATATATTCATTGCTTCGAATGATGGGAGTATTAACCTCTTATTTTGCCAAGGGTCACCTTAACCTGTTGTGGATCACTTTACACACACACACACATGTATATATATATATATATATATATGTGTGTGTGTGTGTGTGTGTGTGTGTGTGTGTTTGTTTGTATTCCCTATGTATGATGAACTAGAAACTTTGTCTTCCCCTTGTAATATTAGGGAACCACCATATTCATGTTCCGCCATGATTTTTTTTTTGTGTTTGAGTAAAGTTTGTTTAATATTGAGAATAAAAAACAGGGGGAAAATGTCCCGTATATCGTAAATCATAAGTGAAGTTGGTACGAGGGAATGAAGTTGACATCATTTGCATTGTGAGAGGCGGTGAACTCTGTTATACATACGCCAGGGCCGAGTCAATCTTGTTTGCAAATGGCTGCCACAGTCTTAAAACACAACGACCCTCAACCCGTGATATCTTGTTAACATATTTATCTTCCTACTCACAACAAAGCAATTTGTGGTTAAGAAATCTCAAAGTTTGACATGAGTTAGACCAACGATGGTCAAACAAAAATGTATATTTATCATTTAATATTTTGCAATAATGTTTGCAAGAAAAAATCATAGGAGAAGAAACTAGTTCCAGTCTTATATATATACGTATCTAGTAATAATTGGGTAAAGCAAAATTTTAATAGTTTAAATAGTTTTCCAGCGTGCTTAAACATAAAGTATGATATTGTCTGAAATTTGAAATAATAATAAATTTGTAGGCCATACGTCTGTTACAAGACTGATAGTTTATTGAGCAGAAATAAGGGCTAATACTTCAAATAAATCACCGTGTTAACCACCGGAATTAAAATAGAATATTTAAGATTAAAGTTATTAAGAAATGTTTTGTCCAAAGAGATAAGAACAGATGGGTGAATAGAGGAGACTACTTAAGAATGAGTTACATGATGATTATAGGAAAACAGATGTAACAGTCTCGTTGGACATGTGTCACGAATGGGGAATGATAGAGAGGCAGTGAAATTTTATTATAGGAAAACCAGAAGGAAAACGCCTACTTGGTAGACCAAGAAATGAGTGGTATATAGCAATTAACAAAATACATTTATAAATATTAATTGTATTGTGATGTTGAGTGATTCCGGGTTCTGTGGCCGTGGTCCATAGTTGGTGTTGATACCAGACGTTTCGTCGCCCTCAACTGCGGAGGGCATCTTCAGTGGCGAGTGCTTCTAGGCGTGTTTTTCCTGGTCGGAAGCTCTACTTAGAGTGAACGCTGCGGGTGTTGTAATGATACTAGTGGTGGGAGCAGGGTGAGCGGGCGTGGCTCTTGCTGATTTGGCTAATGGCGTCTCCTTTTTGTCCCCTAGTTGTTGAGCCATTTATTTCTTAGTGTACGGTACCAGGCCTTATTGACAGTTTTAATACCTTCCTCTTTTCTGTTAATATTTTCCTTTATGCTTGTGTATTTCTATAGCCTCTCGATATAATCTAGGGAAATAATAGGAAGTTGTGGCTAAACTTGTGTATCATCGAATAGAATCTGGGTCCATTCATAATGGCATGTTCTGCTACAGCCGATTTATCCATTTCTCCTTGTCTGCAGTTTCTTTTGTGTTCTGATAAACGGGTGGCTATACTTCGCTTTTGTTGGTCCCTATGTATGGTTTACCACACGAACAAGGAAGTCGAATTTACGCCGCAGTGGAGAGAGGTGGCCGAGGATCCTTAGCTGAAGCGAAGGCAGTCTTCTATTGTTATTGTAGGTCTGTAAAACGTTTTTTATGTTGTATTTTCGTAGGAGTTTTTTTCCGATACGATCTGTGACTCTTTGTACATATGGTAAGTAAGGCTATGCTGGTTGAGGGTGTGTTATCCATTCTGACGTGCCTGTCTTCGTGGATGTATGGTTTGTCCTATTTCCTTGGATGTGTAGCCATTGTTTTCTGGAAACAATTGAACAGATGGTGGTGTGTTCTTGTTTAAAGGGTTGTTGGTTGGCATAACTTAGTCGCTCTGTCGAACAGTGTCTTAATGACACCTCGCTTTTGTCTTGGATGGTGGTTAGAGTCCTTTGTGCAGATATCGGTCTGTGTGTGTAGTTTTCTGTAACTGTATGTTGAATTTCCCCATTGCCAGTCCTATTATTTGAACATCCAGGAAAGGAATCCTTCATTATCTTCTTTTCCATAGGGAACTGGTATTTGGTTGTCTGCTGTTAAGGTGTTTGAAAGAAACGTTCCAATTCTTCCCTGC